>OLKM01002189.1:0-12500 GCA_900291075.1 Melanogrammus aeglefinus
GAGATACGCCATGGGGCACGATGGAGACACCTGGAGAGGCCGTGGTGGGAGGAACGGCCTCCCTGATCTAAACCAGAGTGGTCGTTTGTTACTAGGACTCTGTCTAGTCATGGATTGGCCATAACAAACACCATGTCGACACATAAGGGTGCTCATAAGATGTAACATGGCTACCAGAGTACCCTAGGCGAAGATCGATGATCCGACTTTTGTAATCGTGTCATCTGATCTGGCGGCGCATGTTTGGACACTCGGGTGAAGAGAGGGCTGAACTGTCAACCGACCACCATCTGGTGGGTGAGTTTGATAGGGAAATGGGGAAGATCCTGGACAGACTCTGGTAAGCCCAAGCGTAGTGCGGGTGAATTGGGGAACGTCTGAGGAGGCCCCCATGTCGCTAGGATCTTTCACTCACAGCCTCCGGGCGGAGCTTTTCTAGCATCCTGTGCAGGTTCGGGGGCATGGTGAGTCGTGGAGCCGGAGTGGGGCGGTGTTCAAGAGCCTCCATATGCTGAAGCTGCGGCGGTGAGATAGTGGCCTTCAGGGTCTTAGGTTCCTCAAGGGGCGGTAAACCCTCGACACACCGTGGTGGACACCGGTGGTTCAGGGAAAGCCGTACGACTGAAGAAGGAGGGCCTTTCGGGATTATGTCATCCCAGGGACTCCTGACGGCAGTTGCAAGGGTACCGACAGGCTCGCCAAGGGCTGCAGCCGCTGCCGTGTGGAGGCTAAGCAGCGGGTGTGGGAGAAGTTCGGAGAGGCACATGGAGAAGGACTTTCGGTCGGCACCAAATGTTTCTCTGAAGACCATCCGGCACCTCAGGCGGGGGAAAAGGGGGAACCATCCCCAAGCTGTGTGTACAGTAAGGATGGGACTCTGTGTGACCATCAACTGAGGAGGTAGTCGGATGGTGGAAGAACACTTGAGGAACTCCTGAATCCGACCTAACATGCCCTCTAATGAATGCGAGGCAGAGCTCGAGGTTGATGGTGGTTCATCGTCAATTTCCGCTGGTGGAGTGTCACTGAGGTAGTTAAACAACTCCGCAGTGGCAAAGTCCCAGGGATTGAATAGATCCAGCCAGAATTGCTAAAAGCTCTGGTGTTGTAGGGGGCTGGTCATGGTTGACTACGCCTATTCAACATTGCATGGGAGTCGGGTTACAGTGCCAAGGGAGTGGCAAACTGGGGTGGTGGTCCCCTGTTATAAAAGGGGGCACCCAAGAGAGTGTGCTCCAATTACCCGGGGTATCCACACATTCTCAGCCTCCCTGGTAATAGTCTACTCCAAGGTGCTGGAAAAGGAGGGTTCCGGCCGGTATCGTCGAACCTCAGATTGAATGAGCACAATGCGGTTTCCGCCCCGGACGTGGGACTACGACCAGGCTCTTCACTTCTCGCCAGGATCCTGGAGGGGGCCTGGGAGTTATGCCCATCCGGTCTACGATTGTTGTTTTGTGGATCTGGAGAAAGGCAATATGACCGGGTCCTCCGAGAAACTGTGGGAGGTGCTGCGGGGGTTATGGGGTGGCGGGGTCTCTCCTCAGGCCATCCAATCCTTGTACTCCCAAGCGAGAGCTGTGTCCGGGTTTCTCCGGCAGCCAGTCAGTCTCGTTTACCCGGTGGAGTGTTGGCCTCGCCAGGCTCCTGCGCTTGTCACCAATCCTGTTGTGATATTCATGGACAGGATAACGAGGCGCTGCAGTCGTGGTGGGGAGAGCGTTTGCAGTTCGGTGGTCTGAAGGATCTCGTCACTGCCTCTTTGCAAATGATGTGGTCCTGATGGCATCCATCGGCCTGTGACCTTCAGCACTCACCTGGATCGGATGGCGGCCGAGTGTGAAGCGGACTTGGGATGAGGATCAGCACCTCTAAATCTGAGGCCATGCAACTCTAGCAGGAAACCGGTGTTTGCCTACTCCGGGTAGGAAATGATTCCTTAGCCCAAGTGAAGGAGTTCAAGTACCTGGGGGTCTTGTTCGCGACGTGAGGGGACGATGGGAGCGTGAGATTGGCCGGGGAATCGGCAGCAGCGGGAGCGGTATTGCCGTTCGCTTCACCGCACCGTGTGACGAAAAGAGAGCTGAGAGCCGCAAAGCAAAGCTCTTCGATCTATCGGTCAATCTCGTTCCTATCCTCACCTAGTGGTCATGAGGGATGGATGATAACCGAAAGGACAAGATCACGGTACAAGCGGCCGAGATGAGTTTTCTCAGGAGGGTGGCTGGCCTCTCCTCCCTTAGGGATAGGGTGAGAAGTTCAGTCATCCGTCGAGGGGAGCTCAGATTACCGAGGCCGCTGCTTTTCTTTGCTTAGAAAGGAGTCAGTTTCGAGGTGTGCTTCGGCGGCATCTGTAAGGATGCCCACTGTGCCGACCTCCCCTTCGGATGGGTGTTCCAGGGCACGACCAGTGGGGAGAGACCTCGCGGGAAAGACCCAGGAACTTAGGTGGAGAGATTATATCTCAAAACACTGCCTGGGAACACCTCGGGATCCGCCCGTCATGAGAGCTGGTCGCCAATTGTGGCCGGGAAAGGGAAGTCTGAGGGCCCCCTGCTTGAGCTGCTGCACCCGCGACCCGACCCGGACATAAGCGGTTGGCAGAGATGAGATGAGATGAAGATGAGATAGTCTTAATGCAATTGGTATTCTTAACCGCAAGTGTGAATCCGTGCAGCGACACTCTCTCACAAGATCCCATTTGTGTTGTTTTAGTCAGTGTTGGGCGAGGTTAACTTTTAAAATGTATCAGTTATAGAATACTGTAGCAGGGTTCGAACAATGAGTGGGCGGAGACATGCGTGGGCGTTTTTCCTTTGTTCAACTTTTATTTGAGGCAAAGCGAACAAGCAATAAATCAAAATTACACAAAAGCCGTAATCAAAAGTCCAATACGCTTTGGCAGACTCTCTGCCTTTCAGCTCCTCTTCGAGCGTGCGGAGCCTCTCGCTCTGGTTTCTCTCTCTGTCACTGAAGGCAAAGCAGACACACATAAATACACCCTTGGCTGATACGGGTCTGATTATGTGACACCCTGTCCGCAGACCAGACCCAATTGCCCCAGCAGAACCTGGTGCTCCAATGCTCCCGTCCTAGCGGCCAGACGCCGCCCCCCATCCACATACCCCCCACCGCCCGACACAGGCCGGGGACCCATCGGCCGTAAGCCGTACTACCCCCCCGCGCCTGAACGGGAGAGGAAAATCTGCGCACGACCATGATCTGCGCCCCGGCCTGTGGGCCACCCGGAAATGGAAGGGCTGCAAACGCGAGGGTACCCAGCTGCGTGATCCTCGACGTTGGCATCCTTCATCCGGTGGGAGCCCACTGGAGGGCGGTGTGGTCGGAGAGAGGGTGAACTGACGACTGCCCAGCAGGTAGGTAGCGGAGTGGCGCCGACCGCTGCCATCGAAGTGGCGAGACACTCCTTCTCGGCGGTGCTGTAACCGACCCTCGCGCTCCGACAGCGGTGCGGCTCAGGTACAGCCACCGGACGATCGGTCCCTCACAGCCTGCTGGGTCAGGAGCCGCCGCGCCCAACCCCTGTCAGACGCGTACTGCCTGCACGGAAAAAGGGAGAGCGCAAAATTAGGAAGCAACACAGGACGGCTTGGCCCCGCAGAGGGGCTGTTTTAATAGCATCAAATGACACCTGGACATGGCTGTCCGACCACTGCGACCGTATCTGGGGCCGCTCTTACCGGGTGAGGTCGGTCAAGGGCTGGCCAGTGTCGGAGAAGTTTGCGGGACGAACTGCCGATAGTACCCGCCAGCCCCAGGAACACGCCTCACCTCCTTCTTGGTCCTGGGGCGCAGGGGCGGCAGCGACCGCCGCGGTCTACCAACCTACGCCGGACCTCCCCCCCCCCAGGGTGGAACCCCAGATACTGGATCTCCCTCCGCCGATCACACGCACATTCTTCGGGTTGGCTCCGTGAGCCCCCAGCCCGCCTGCGTCTAGCGACTGAAAGGACGGCGGCCACCTGCCGCATATGCTGCCCCCATTCGTCTCCATATAGATGAACTATGGTCGTTGAGGTAGGCAGCAGCATATGCACACATGAGGACCGTAACACCCGTCTCATCAGCCGCTGGAACGTGGCGGGGGCCCCGAATAACCCAACGAAAGTACCTTAAATGGTATACGACCTACGACCGAGCGGAGTGGAGAACGCGCGTTTTCTCTCGGAGCTGCGATGCTGGAGACATGGAGACAACGGAATCTGCCAGTAGCTCTGGTGCATGTCCAGGGTCGAGTAGTAGGTGGCCCCTATGCCAAGTCGGTCCACAAGCTCGTCGATCGAGGCATCGGGGTAAGGCGTCGAACCTATGGAAACCCGGCGTTCACCCTTACGGTAATCGCACCACAGAACCGGACAGACCCGTCCGGCTTACCCCACAAGCACGACGGGGCTGCACCAGTCACTGTGGGACTCCTCGACGACACCCAACTCCAACATTGCTGCCAATTCGCGCCGCACCACGTCTTGCTTGGTTACGGGCAGCCTGTAGAGGCGTGTCCGCACCGTTAACCCCGGTTGCGTCTCGATGTGGTGAGTTATTAACGGGGTGCGACCGGGCAAGGGCGAAAAGACGTCAGCAAGAGCTGGCGCTGTAGGGTGAACACGTCCGCCCGCCTGACCTCGCGACAGATCACCTCTCACGGCCGGACCGGAGGGACGGGGCCCGGGGAGGGACTTCCGGATCCAAACTCCTCACGCTCTAGCGTTAGCCGTCGTGGCGAACGCGACCGGACTCCAACATCATTCCCACCTTTTCAGGAGAGTTGATGTGGTAGATTCTGTCGGTGTATCGCCCCTGTCCGACCGACTACCAGGCGTAGCCTCCGTCGTAATCCACGTTCCCCCTACTCGCCGTGTGACCACAATAGGACCTTGCCACTTCGCAAGATAATTGGTGTTGGAGCTGAGGCAACAGAACAAGGACCTATGTCCCCCCGGAGTGAAGAATCGCGTAATCTAGTCCCTTCTGTCGTACAGGCGTTTCTGATTCTCCTGGGCTTGGCCGCAAATGCTCACGTGACATTACCGCGAGTGAGTGGAGCTTTGCGCGCAAGTCCAGGACGTATTGAATTTCGTTTTTGCTGTCGCTGGACCCCTCCTCCCAGTTTTCTTTAATCAGGTCCAGGACGCCCCTGGGCCTGCGCCCATAGAGCAACTCGAACGGGGAAAACCCTGTGGAAGCCTGAGGCACTTCCCGCACCACAAACAACAGAGGGTCTATCCATTGATGCCAATTTCGAGCATCCTCCTGTACAAACTTCCGGATCATGGACTTTAACGTCCGGTTAAACCTCTCACACAAGCCGTCTGTGGCTGGGTGATAGACGCTTGTGCGGATGGCCTTGACCTTTAATAATCCGTAAAGTTCCTTAATCGTGCTTGACATGAAATTGGTGCCCTGGTCAGTGAGAATTATCCTTTGGGATTTCCCACCGCGCTGATGTGAGTGAAACAATGCCGCCTTGCGCAACACTCCTCGCGGAGAATGTTGCGCATACAGGATTGCTGTCCGGGGGTATCGGGCTTGCGTAGTTGAGTCAGGACTCAACACAAATCGATACCCTTGGTGCGGAACGTTCTAATGGCCCGAATAATGTCCATGCCCACAGCGATCGAATGGGACCTCCACCAGGGGAATGGGACCTCCACCAGGGGAAGGGGCCGCAAGGGAGCCCTGGGGGATGGCGGGGAATTCACCCACTGGCACTCGGGGCAGGAGGCGCACCACCTGCGCACTTCTGCCCGAATCCCCGGCCAATAGAACCGAGCCATTATCCGGTTCAGTGTTTTTTCGTACCCCAGATGCCCGCCATTGGGTTGTAATGCGCCGCCTGAAAGATCATTTCCCAGCGACTCCTGGGTACCAACAACTGGGTAACAACGTCCTCACTCTGGGTGTCACGACCCACCGATAAAGTCTGTCCTAAATCACGACAAAGTGTGGGTAAGTCAGCACTGCGTTCTGGCTGTACCAGCGAAGACCATCATCGATATCACTTGGTCGAAGGCGAGCGTAGTGGTAGCGTCACGGAGACTGCTCCAAGAGGGAATCGTCTTCCGGTGGGAATGTCGGCGCTCGGACATCGGGTTGAGGACCTCCCGCCCCCTCCCCCGATCCCTGAACGGCGTCGGACACCCTCGCATCGGCGCAGAACACAGCACAATGACTTACATTGTCCCTATCTGTCGTGTCCGCACCCCAATACTGTCGCTAACTGCCCCGGGAACACCCAGCCCAATCCTATCCTAGAATCAGGGGGTTATGAGGAGGCTCGGACTAAACCGCCGCCGCCTGACTCTATGCGTTTTTCCCCCGTAACGAATTTCGATAGGGACCAAGGGATACGAGTGGACATCCCCGTGAATACACCTCACCAACACGTTCGACGCCTTCGACTAATGCCTCACGAGGCGCACCCAGGCGCTGATGGATCATCGTCTTGCATACAGCCGGAATCCAACAGTGCTGGTGCGTACCCGTTGTATCCTTCACCGAGATACGATACGCCTCCCGGGACCGGAGGGAGGGATCGGGGCACCACGGTGACGCGGTACGACCTGGCCCACCTCCATCATCGGGCAGTCCCTCCGAAGGTGTCCCGGTCGGCTCGCGCACCGCCCAACACCCCCTCCCTTGCCGTCTGTGAGGGTCCGTCTGCCGGGATGGGGGGGAAGGTGATCCATGTGCCTGCTCTGGAGAGAGGCCCCCCCCCCCCACCTCGCTCTAGGTGAGCGGGGTGGGTTTGTTCCCCCGCGGGGCACGCTGCACGGTCCGCGGGCTCGGGACTGGTGGCGGCAGTCGTCTGTCGGTGGAGGGGGGAATCAGGTGGCCCTCGGCGATCCGGACGGCCGCCGAGAGGCTCTCGGGCCGGTGATACCGGACCCAGGTCGATGTTCTGGCCGGAAGCCCCTCGACGAACCTCTCCAGGGCCACCTGCTCCACGATCTCCTCGGGGCTGTTCCTCTCCGGGTCCAGCCACCTCCGCGCCTGGTCCTCCCAGCAGCTGGCGTAGGTAAAGGGAACGGTCCCCTTCTGTGAAGGCCGAGGGGCCCTGAACCGCGGCGGGGGTGTTCTTCGGGTTCAGGCCCAGCCGGTCCCGGATGGCCCGGTCGTCGACGGCCTCGTAGTCCCCTGGGCCCCTTGCCGGCAGGCTATGCGCGCGGCGAGTTGGGCCTCGCCTGTGAGGAGCGGCAGGAGGCCCACTCCCGGCGTGGCCACCCGGAGACCTCGGCCACGCCCCGGAACGTCGCCGCACTCGCCCCACATTGGGCTCCACTGTAGCAGGTTCGAACAGAGTGGGCGGAGACAGCGGTGGCGTTTTTCCTTTGTTCGCTTTATTTGAGGCAAAGCGAACAAGCAATAAATCAAATTAACACAAAAGCCGTAAATCAAAAGGACCAATACTGTTTGGCAGACTCTCTGCCTTCAGCTCCTCTTCAGCGTGCGGAGCCTCTCGCTCTCTGTTTCTCTCTCTGTCACTGAAAGGCAAAGCAGACACATAAATACACACTTCCTGATTGGGTCTGATTACGGACACCTGTCCGCAACCAGACCCAATCGCCCCAGCAGACCTGGTGCTCCATGCTCCCCCTAGCGGCCAGACGCCGCCCCCCTCCACAAATACATAATACATGCCCAAAAATGTAATATGTAACGTATTCCGCTTCATCACTCAAGCTGAGTATTGTTTCTGAATACTTGGATTTCTTCCACATTGAATTGCATTTTATAAGTGTAGGAATTTGTAGGCAAATCCTGCTTACTAAACAGGCCTATTCTGGTGTGTTCTTCTGTTCAAACTGGCTGAATGTGTTAGGCCCAAGTCTCCCTGAAAGTGAACTTTTTTATATAATTTGCTGTAGTGGAACAAAGCCTTTAAGGGTATGTTCATGCGAAAGATATTTGCTATTCCATCTAACAGAGACCGTTCAATCATCTGCATTTTTATGTGTGTTTTCCAGTTTATGTTTTATGTGGGTGTTTGTCCAAATTCCCACACGGTCCGACAATTTGCTGCTAGTCTTGGAGTTACCGCTAATCAAACAATAATTCCCATAATGCGCGCGGCTGAGCGGGTGCCTGTTGCGTCCAAAGAGGCATATGCTTTGTAGAACTGTATCGGACCGAGGTGCGTTCGCTTTCACATCCCAAGTGAACCGTACTAGGGTTCGTTTGGAAGCGAACCGAGACCAGCTGTTCAGGGAGGTCTCGGTCGGCTGATTTGGTTCACATCGAAGTGAGATGGTTGCATTCACACCAACGCAAACGTACCGAACTAAGGGGACCAAACTCGTTGAGTGCGCACTAAATGCTGTTGGTGTGAATGCATGAATAAACTGCTGAAACAGAAGTATCGTCATGTAATCCATTGATTTCAACAATGTTACTGTATTCTAAATACCAACTATTTAAATTGTAACTGTATACGGAATACAGTTAGCTAAAATTAGTATTCTGAATACGTAATGCAGGTACATGTATTCCGTTACTCCCCAACCCTGGTTTTAGTATATCGCAGTCTTTGTTTGTGTGTGTTGGGTGCTGGTAGAGGTTACAGGATATTAGGATTTAGCACTGTAATTTGTGCATTTGTCCACATGCACAGGGCAGCTGCAGCGCAAACATTAAGATTTATCACCCAGTATGTGTGTATGCGTGTGTGTCTACGTGTTTGTGTGTGTTTGTGTCTGTGAGCGTCTCTGAATTTAATATGTGTTTGTATTTTATTTATGTGTGTGTATGCATGTGTGTCTGCGGGTATGTTCGTATGTGGATAATGTGTAAAGTGTGTGTGCCTTTTTCTACCTGGATACATTTTTATGTCTAGGTATGTTTGTTGTTGAATTATTGTGGAACATGCATTTGTGTGTGTGTGTGTGTGTGTGTGTGTGTGTGTGTGTGTGTGTGTGTGTGTGTGTGTGTGTGTGTGTGTGTGTGTGTGTGTGTGTGTGTGTGTGTGTGTGTGTGTGTGTGTGCATGAGTGGGTGCATGTGTGTGTGTGTTTTCAAGTGTACAAAGGCAAACATTCATGGGCCAAGGTATGGGAAATGCCATAGACCCAGTTGTGTCTGCATATGGACCACTCTGTGCATCGGCCTTACACTGCAGATTGATAGGAAAGAAATATTCCTTAATCTAAATGTAAATGGAAGTGAAATTTACTGGTGGCTTCTATGTAATTACCGGTGCCACGATTTATTTGTTTTGTTTGTGTAAGAGGTAGCTCAGGGACACGCAATGGAGAGGCACGGGGGAGGCCGAGAGAGAGTGCCGTAAGAGAGAGAGAGAGAGAGACAGAGGGAGAGAGAGACATGGAGAGATAGATGACCAGAGACAGCGGGAGAATAATAGAGAGATGGAGGAAGAGAGAAATAGAGAGAGTGAGTACCAAAGAGGGGATGGGACATTTCATCTCAGAATCACAGGGCAAGATATATATAAAAGAACCCAAAACAAGGCTGATTTAGAATTAGATGTGCTTTCCTGGTGGTGAAGTAGAGAGGCTCAGATGCACGTTGCAGTGGCAGGCCAGGGTGACTGAAGCAGAGCACAACACAGACTGTCAACAGGGAGGCCCCGAGATGGACTGGCCCGCCGCAGTCGGGGAGGCCAGGGGAGAAAGGAAGGGAGGGAGGAGGAATGGAGGGAGGGATGAACCTGAAGGAAGAGAAGGCAGGGAAGAGAGAAAGGAAGGGAGGAACAAACGAGATTAGGAGGGAAGGATAAGAGGGAAGTTAGGAAAGGAGGAACAAAGGGAATGAACAGAGGGACGGGGAAGAAAGGATAGAAAATATAGGAGGAGGGAAGTGTGGAAGCAAATGAAGAAAAAAAGGAAAGAAGGAAGGAAAGACGGGAATAGTTAAGAGGACACAAGAAGGGAAGACAAAAGGAAGGATGGTAGGAATAAAGGGAACGACAGAAAGGAAAGAAGAGAAGGGAAGAGAGAAAAGGAACACGGCAGGGAACAAGTTGAGGAAAGAAGTGGTGTAATGGAGAGGAGCAGAGGGGTCTGGCGGCCATCCCGGCCGACATCACAGCCCCCGACCGGGGTTTGATACTGCTGGCGCTGGTCAATTAGTCACTCTAGTAACAGGGATATCTCTTTGATATACAGCAGCACGGCCGCATGCGCTGGCTTCTGTCCTCGTCTGAACCTGGTTGGCTCAACACTGGAAGTAGGGAGGTGTCAGACTCAGGAGAGATTGGGATCATTAAGCTGCAATCCTGCCCTAACACTATTAATGACTGTGCACTTCTCCTCTCATACATATGTATTAATATGTGGCTTCTGAATGTGTGTGTGTGGGTGTGTGCGTGTGCGTGTGTGTGGGTGTGTGTGCAGTGATTAATGTGCATAGGGCCAAAGCAGTGTGTTTGCTAGTCTGTGTCTGTGTTGGGGTCTTCTGGGTGTGTTTGTTGGCTGGTTTTCGTTAATGTTGCTGTTTCTGCTGTCATGTCAATGCAAGGCCCCTTTGTGTTTGTGGTGCATGTGTCTTTTTATTTGTATTAATTTGCTGGGAAAGGCAGACCCCTGCTGAGGTCTAGTGCTATGCACATAAAGATTCAAAATATAGCTTTGATGCCCTGCGACAGCAAGTCATTCCCCATATCTCATAGCAGCTCTTTCTCTGTCACTCTCCGTTCCTGTATCTCTCTCCCACTCTCTCTCCTCTCTGCAGCCATCCCCTGCTGTTCTCAAGCTAATCAGCAGATATATATTATACAGCAGTAGTTTAATGAAATGCTGCTTAGAGCAAGTACCACTAAAGGAATACACAACACGCTAGGAAAAGCTTAGTTAGATTACTTACTGACTTTGTGTGTGTGTGTGTGTGTGTGTGTGTGTGTGTGTGTGTGTGTGTGTGTGTGTGTGTGTGTGTGTGTGTGTGTGTGTGTGTGTGTGTGTGTGTGTGTGTGTGTGTGTGTGTGGGTGGGTGGTGGGGGGGGGGGGGGGGGCTATTTGTTATGTATGTGTGCTAAAAAATAGATACAGTGTGTTGGTAAAGTCTCAGATTTATCTCAACGGATATCAAGGGCCAGACTTTCACAACATGACTTAAGGAGTCCTTCAATGTGCCATTGGAGCTCAGAACAGAAGCGTGTTTGAATAGCATTAAAAATAATATAGATGTCTGCTTCAAAGCTTTCACAGAGCAGATCGAAGATCAATATAGAAGATTAGAGGAGGTGAGGAATCAAGATAAAGAATAATAAAGGAAGCAGGAGAGGAGACCAGAGGAGGAGGAGGAGAAGAAGAAGAAGAAGAAGAGAAGAGGAGAGGAGGAGGAAGAAAAAGTAGAAGAATAGAGAGTACTAGTGTGAATCTGACACATGCTTATTCAAACCAACCCATTTGCCCCTCCGCTCTTGGCAGCCACTCTGAGAACAACAGCGCCTGGCAGGGTCAGCGGAAGTGAGGTCATTAGAATCATGGCGGCAGTAAAAGAACCGCTTGGCAGCAACATCGGCATCACGAAGGTCGGTCATACATCACCTGGCGGGGAGAGGAGGGGGGAGGGGGTGGCGGGCGGGTGGCTGGGATTGGTTGAGGAGGAGAAAAGGGGAAGAGAACAGAGATTATCATCTGCTATCTTTCCTTTTTGTTTTTTCATTTTAAGCTCTGTTTGTGCGGGTGTGTGGGTCTTGGTGAAATGTGTATATATGTGTGTGGATGTGTGTGGGTGCGTTTGTGCGCCTTGTGCATTTTAGCTCTGTTTGTGCGGGTGTGTGGTGTGAAATGTGTATATATGTGTGTGGTGTGTGTGTGTGTGTGTGTGTGTGTGTGTGTGTGTGTGTGTGTGTGTGTGTGTGTGTGTGTGTGTGTGTGTGTGTGTGTGTGTGTGTGTGTGTGTGTTCTTCCCATCAGGGAGTGTAGGAATAGGGTGTGTCTCAACGCTGGCGTAACATATAGTCTATCAGCAGAGCTTCATAGTGTGCTGCTGTGGCCGGTTGGAAAGAGAGAGGCAGAGCAGATGAAAACAGAGAACCGCCGTCGCTTTCGTCTCTGTTGTCTGACCTGCAGCCATTCCTACACACACACACAACAAGTGAGGAATCACTCACACACACACACACACACACACACACACACACACACACACACACACACACACACACACACACACACACACACACACACACACAGAAAAAGACAATCCACACACACTCCCTTATCTCCTTAAGAGACTTTTCCGCCAGAGAATGGCAGCTTGTCCCCTCCATGTGGCCCTTGTGGTCCGTGTGTGCGCGCCCCCCCCCCCCCCCCCCCCCCCCCCCCCCCCCTAATGAGCCTGGCCCAGCAGGGCTCCATGTGATTAGTTTCCTCCACTTCCTCGGCTGGTGTCCCCCCTGGGGATCTTATCTGTTCTCTGGGATTCCCTGGCGCTCAGGTCAGGAGGCAAAGGCTCTCCGGCGCCACAAACCAGAGGAGCATAACAAGGTTCACCCTGCTCTGGTGATTAATGCTCCTCCGTATC
>OLKM01002189.1:15000-22500 GCA_900291075.1 Melanogrammus aeglefinus
CAATTGCCAAAGCAAAAATGTATCAATAAAACATTCTTTAGTACTTAGAAATACGAGCACCATGCGGAGATAAGGAAACCTATACAAAGGCCATCAGAGGATTTCTGAATCAGACAATATTTCAATAACGGGAGCAAGAAAACCTTTAGTCACCTGAAAGCACCACCCTCCTAAAATACAAAACAACCCGCATTGGAAAATGGAATTTTAGCATAAAGCATTATAATACCACATCACTTTCTAACAGAATAGAGCTGTAAATTGCATACACATTTATAATAGTATATGACTTCATAATATGGTTAAGCTATATAATAGAATACAGCTTTCGAATGGCATACGATGACAGGATTTTTATACGAGCTACTTTTAGCATCAAAAATGTAGCTGAGCTCAGTGAAATTCGAACAAAAGGTGAATCTAACTTTGGGTTCTGGGTTGTGGCGGTACATAAATGGCTCCACTGAGCTGGCTCATAAAACAGCCGACTTGTCAGGCCCAGGCTTGACATCTCACCCAGCTCAAACACCAGCAGGGAGGTTTCTGTTGATGGAAGCTGGATTCTGCAAGGATTCTGGGATCAGAGCCCCTCCAACGCACCCCCCATCACCCTCCCCCCTCCAACGCACCCCCCATCACCCTCCCCCTCAACGCACCCCCCATCACCCTCCCCCCTCCAACGCACCCCCCATCACCCTCCCCCTCCAACGCACCCCCATCACCCACCCATCCTCTTCCAAGCACCCCCATATCACCCCAACCCTCTCACGCACCCCCACCCCACCCTCCCACTCAACCGCCCCCCACCACACCCTGCCCTTCACAGCACCCCCCACCACCCCACACCCTTCAACGCACCACCACCTCTCCATCAACCCCCCCTCTATCATCACCCCCCCCTCATCATCACACCCCCATCCTCATCAACCCCCCATCACCGCCCCTTCCATCACTATCTATTTAATGATCTTCACACATTTTTCTTCTTAACTAGGTGCTCACAAAATAATAAAAACAAGCTACTACTTGAGTCCCTCTATAAACAGGCATTAAAAACGCTGTAATGCCAACAGTTGTCATCATTGCCTCATCTGCAAAAGGATCAATTGTTTTGTTTTGAAAACTTTAGACATTCCTCTCTCATTTCTCTCGTCTCGTCTTTAATGTACTTCATAGGCTTGCTCCACCACCACTGTGCCAGTTCATAAAACAGAAAGATAAGGACAATAGAGTAACAAGAGCAACCACCAGGGGGGGACTGAATAGTACAATACAGAAAAAGCCAGACTGGACTCACAGCCTTATTCGTCAGAGCCACCAATTTTTGGAATAGTCTGCCCAATGAAGTAAGGGAATGTAATGGCCTTACAACTTTTAAAAACAAACTCAAAGTTTGGATTAGGGAAAATCAAATGCTTAAATCCGTGAAAATAATTGTATTTTCTTTTTTTTTCTTTCTGTATTCATTACTGTGTGTTGCAATTACTATGTGGAGGGTATAGTGTGAGGCGTGCAATGTCAGTGTCTGTTTGGTGGTATGTTTACATTGTTTTTTAATTTCTGTTAATATCTTTTATCTTTTATCAATTATTGTATTTTAGGTTACCTTTTAAGATTTGGCTAGGGACAACGGATGGAAGTCAACATTTGCAGCTACTGACTTATTTACAGCAAGAAACGTGTTTGTCAATCATTTGTATGATTGACAAACAAGCATTTTTTGTGCCTTCCTGCAATATTGCACTTTACTGTAAAGCACTTTGGTGCGGCTGAGCCGTCTGTAAATGCGCTATATAAATAAAATTGACATTGACATTGTCCCTATCAACTCAATAAATAAATACATTTAAAAAATCACCCCATCACGACCCCCCAATCATCAACCCCTATCACCCCAGCCCTCCCCAACACACCACCAACCTCCCATCACCAACCTCCCATCACCAGCCCCCATCACCACCCCATCACCATCGTCACCCCCCCCCCCCATCACCATTACTCCCATCACCGCTCCCATTACCACTCCTCCCATCACCACCAACATTCCCCTATCCCCCCTCAAGGCTGAATGATTTTAATGAATGATTCCTTAACGTCTCTGTTTTAATTATGTCTGACTTCAGTGAACAGGGGCAGAGGCAGAGAGAGGGAGGGAGAGATCTCAGTGGCCCTCTTCTTGCACTCCTATCTGTCCATCTATTAATTATCCACTTCTGCATGGAAAGTGGAGAGTGTATGCGGAGGGACGAGATAGCAGCCGAGCGCATTCTCCCTTGCCCGTTTGACGAGCGGTGATACCCAGATCTCATGATTGATTCTCTGTCGCTCGCTTTCTCTATCTCTATCCCCTCTCTCTCGTCGGCTCCCTTCTTTCTCTCTCTGCTCGTCCATCGCTCTGTTTTACATTTTTTTAAGACTCCTTCTCTCCTTCACTGTCTTTAGAATTTTTTGGCTCCCTCTCCAGTATCTAATTTACCCCACCCCTGAGTTCATGTGGGTTGTAATACCCGTGGTTTTAGAAAGGGAATAATGAGCCTATTCCCAGTGTGTACTCTGCCTTCCCCCTTTCTGGCCTGGTCCCTGCCAGATAACTGTCTTTTAGGGATGCAGATGGAGGCTGAGGTGCTTTGTAAGGAGACAATAATAGGATTCTCTACATCGGGTCTTTTTTCACGCAGTTTGAAAGGTAGCGCAGTGGAACAGTGTATGCTTCCACTTGCATTGTTCTGCCTCCCGTTGTCACTTGGTTCTGGTTCTGTTCTGGTATGTTCTGTTTCCTGCTGCAGGTCCGTCATGTGGTTTTGGTTCTCTTCTGGTATGTTCTGGTATGTTCCGTGTCCTGCGGCAGGTCCAGGGGCCTTCCCACATTCTTCTCCTCCTGAAGGGTCAGCCACTGATGCCTCAGAAAGAAACATTGGAAAGTTCAGCTGAAATGATCCTTGCCGCTAGATTTTAGGGAGTAAGTGAGTGCATTAGTAAGTGTGTATGTGTGTATATTGTGTTTGTGTGCGTGTACGTATTGTGTGTGTGTGTGTGTGTGTGTGTGTGTGTGTGTGTGTGTGTGTGTGTGTGTTGTGTGTGTGTGTGTGTGTGTGTGTGTGTGTGTGTGTGTGTGTGTGTGTGTGTGTGTGTGTGTGTGCCTTCAAAACACCTTTTAAGTGCATTTGTGTCCCAACCCAATCCTGAAAGACTAACCCTTGAGGTAATTGTTGAAGTGCTTTCTAAGGTAATCCACATGGTGAACTTTTGTGGCATGTCCGTATGTGAGTCCGTTGAGCATATATCTTTTTGTATCGATCCATGCAGGGGCGTTTCTAGGTTTCTGAAATATCCGGGGCTTAGCCCAGAGGGAAAGGGAAAATGCGAGCGTAGCCTGTGGCAAATTTTTGTATGCCTTATTGCCAGTGGTGGGCTGTCAGGGCCAACAGGGCCTTCTCTGCTGGCCCTGTCAAAATCTAAATAATAAACAGTAGGGGAGAGCCAGGTCGATTGAAACACTTTTCAGTTAAACGTTTTTTATAAAGATGACGTTACGTATACAAATAATTTTAACATGTCAATCAACAACTCACATGTGTGTTCTCTTAGTTACAAGTGTAATTTACGACATAATGTTGGATAATCGAGCTGTTTTTTAACTTTGAACGTAAATTGACATTTGTTTCAAACGCCCCGCCTAGTCGGGACGAAAGAAACAGCATATTTTAAAAATAAACTATTGACCTTACTCTTGTTTTTATGCAACATACTGGACAACATACTAGCGTACTCGTCATTGCTAAAACTTCACATAATTCTGCATAATATAAATAGGTCAAAATATATTTTTGGCCCGTGCATAATTGTGCGTAATTGTCAAGATGCACATTTCGATTAAAACTCACCTTTCTTCTTTTGGGCGACTACATTTGCATTAAATTTACTTATTTCCCTTGTCCTAAGCCATGTTTAGGGATACACAGTTGAACATCCTTTAATTTATTTTAAACAAAAACTACCAGGTCATCCGGATAACATGACACTTGTTACGTTTGAAAAAAGTGTTTCAATCGTCCCGACATCGACTACTGACACTTTAACCTTTTTTAACTCTAAACTTCAAAACTCTGACAATGCACACTTTAGCACAGGTTTAAGTACCAATTCCTCTGTTGTATATTCATTTTATTCTGGCATGAAACAAAAAAAACAACTATTTATCACAAAAAAACTACCGCAGGAAGGATTTTACTTAACGCTCAGGTTAGCGGGATAACATTTGAACAGTGGGACATCATTACACGAAATTTCCCAGGATTGGTCAGTATTGCGTGCTGAACGCAGTGACGAAATTTGATGTGAAGGCCTTGCATGGTTTTCGAGGAAATCGCTGTGTTTCATTCGTCCCGTGTTTCAATCGCCCCAGCTCTCCCCTATATTGTATATATAATTTTTTTCAAAATTACATTAATTTGTGTCGCATCTTGATTCCATTTTTTTTCAGTACTCACAACATAATTCCAGAAGGAAAAACATTTTTTTTTGTAAGGCTGAGCTCCGCTGAATAACACATAACAGCTACATGGACCAGCGCGACAAGCACTAAAAGTATTGTTAGCCTTTTGCTGAAGCTGCCACCTCCCATTGGATAATAAATTTGACTGATGCGTGTAATCAGCCATTGATGTGTAGTAATAGAACGTCCCCAGGGCCCAGCAATATGCCGGTGCTGGCCCCCGGTGATGTCATCAGCGAATTTTGAATCGTTGGCAGTTAGTGAGAGGGTTGATAGTGAACTACTATGGCCACCGCTCTCACAGCACCTACTGATCCTGTTTCACCGAAGCTGGATGGGCTTACCCAGGCCGGTAAAGATTTTGTGCGGCACTTTACAAAGTGCAACTACTGCCGCTTTGACTAGCTAACGGCTAGCACCGCTCAGAACAAGCTATTCTGCTAGCCGTGTTTTCTGTTCAACATCAGTGAGGGGACATGGAACAGCGCCGGATTTAGCAGTCCTATAAGCTTCACCAAGGCAGCTTTAAAACATCAGGCCTCTGAGCGTCACCTCACATCAGTGGTGCATTTAAAAATCTTTGGAAGGTCCAGGGTGGACTTGCAGCTGGATGAGCAGCGGAGACGAGAGACGAGCTTGCACAATGACAGAGTAAGAAAAAAACGGGAAATACGGAAGCGTCTCATTGCCTGTATCATCTTTTTGGGGCAGAAAGAATTGCCATTCAGGGGACACGACAAGGGGAAAGAGTCTCTGAACCAAGGTAATTACCTTTAACTGCTGTCTCTGCTGTCCGACTATGACGACTTGCGAAACCACCTTGCCACTGCCACCGTTTTTACGGGCACATCGGGCAAAAATTCAGAATGACATCTTAAATGCTGTTGCCGATGTGCTGAATGATGCCATCAAGAAGGAGATCGATCAAACCAAGTTTGTCGCAGTCATGGTGGATGAGACCACTGATTTTAGCAACACTGCTCAGCTGTCATATGTACTCAGGTATGTAACTGACATGGGAGTAAAGGAGAGATTTCTGAAGTATGAGGATGACACAGAAAAAAGGCGAGCTCATGATCTAGCAGCATTGGTACTTGAAATGTTGGCCAACTACGATTGTAAGACCAAGCTGGTGGCGCAGTGCTACGATGGAGCCGCTGTAATGGCATCGGGACTAAATGGCGTACAGGCGCGTGCAAAAGAAGAAATCCTCCAGGCTCTTTTTGTGCATTGTTATGCCCACACATTAAATCTGGTGTTGTCCCAGAGAGTAGCAAAAATCCGGGACTGCACGATTTATTTTCAAGATTGTCTGCCTTTTTCACACGTCCTCCAAAGCGCACAAAACTGCTGGATGAATTTTGCGAGAGGAGGCTGCCGCAGGTGTCACAGGTAACACCCACAGCACATCCTCATTCACGCAGAGGATTTTGACTGTGGAATGGTGCATTATGCATCGGGGCACTTCACAATTGAAAAGCAATGGCTTCTGTTTTTTTCTCTTTGCTTTCATCAACATTTTTGATTTTGCTGATGTGCTCTTCGGAATACTGCAAAATAAGAGTTTGGACATGCAGTTCAGTCTGGCCTAGAATCGCAGACTTTTGCGTTGAAGGCGAGCGTGATAAATTTGATGCCATCTACAAGAGGAGAGTAGAGGCCGTAGGACAGCCGAGCACAGCCAGAGGCCGACCAGACCCACGCACGCACTTCAAAGAGCTACACATAGCTCTAATCGACAGCATCGGCACACAAATAAGGAATCGATTTGCCCACCACGAACGTCTGCTGTTTGTTGCATTACTGGATGCACAACTCTTTGCAAAATTCAAGCAAACATTTCCCGAAGAAAAGCTCCGGAGCCTGGAGGAGAGCTACAGTGCACAGTTTGACATGGGCAGACCCAGAGCTGAGCTCAAAGTTATGTACAGCATGAGCAACTTTCAGGGAAAGCGCCCAAGTGACCTACTGACTTTCCTGAGGAGCACAGGGCTGTCAGTCAGAATGCCACAGCTGTATGCCCTCAACTGCTTAATTGTGACCATACCAGTGTCTACAGTTTCAGTTGAGCGATCTTCCTCAGCTCTTAAGCGCATCAAAACGTACTCGTGGAATGCAACCGGACAGACCGACTCTGCACTGGCATTTATTGCCATCGAGAAGGAGCTGCTCATCAAACTATAACATGACACCCGACTGCATGAGGAGGTCATTGAAAGTTTCCTCTGAAAGGATCGGAGGATGGATTTCCTCTCCAAGTGATGGGTGAGTTTTACTTTGCACTGTGTAGGAGCGATAATGTTGTTGCGGTACTTTAGTTTATAACACATTTTTGTAATGGTTGGAAACACAAATAATATTGCTGGAATTTGGGCAGTAGGCTTAATGGTAATGCTGTGTGTGGATGCCGCTTAATAAGCATATTAAATGAACCCGTTCACTACTACTCCTGTGGGCTTATTATTCTGCGTCTGGTATAAAGTGCTGTTTATGTTAATTGCGGCATAAAGACCTACTCACTATGTGTTATTTAATTTGTGTGTGAATGAACTGGCGCGTGCACTTGTTAATATTTGTCGCTATAGGCTACTTCATTGAATCCGTTGAAGTTGCGAAAGCATCCGGTGAACAAAACAACAATAACTGTGTACACTTCTTTTTGTGTAATTTGTGTGATGTGCAATCTGGTTGTGGAGTGACATAAGGAAAGATCTGATAGTGATGCTGCATTACTCTCTGCGGTAATGCAAAGTGGTGTGTGTGTGTGTGCGCTGTTGTTGTTGCTGAAAATCAACTGTCTTGTTGTAGATGTTATGCAGTAGCGCATATTGTGGCTGTGTTGGCTGTATCGGCACCTAATATGAAATTTGTGTGCATGTCTGACTGTTTGGGGGTTGGCCGTTGGTGGAGTTCATTACTGAAGGCCCTGACTTAAACCCCGCTACTGCTTATTTTTTCATAATGCTATACATAATTACACATAATACACATTTTATTACAGCTTT
>OLKM01002189.1:25000-65301 GCA_900291075.1 Melanogrammus aeglefinus
ACACACACACACACACACATGCGCACACATACATACACAAGGAACTAAGGAGTGTGAATGACACTTAGATGTCAATCTGAGCTCAGGCAGTCACTGACCAATTACACTGCTCTGCTGACACAAAAGACATTCTATTGGCTCCTTAATTGAATCTCCACGGTAACCTGGCTGGGAACGTGACTAGGACGCTGTCAGGGAGATTAGCACACACACCCAGAAACACACAGATACACACACACACACACAACCATGCACACAATACACATATGCACACACGCAGAAAGACACACAGACGCATACACACGCAAATGGACACACGCACACACATACAGACACACACACACACACACACACACACACACACACACACACACACACACACACACACACACACACACACACACACACACACACACACACACACACACACACACACACACACACACACACACAGACACACTTCAGCCACCTTGAGTGCAACTATAAAAAGTTGCTTGGACAGCATTGTGTTCACGGTTTTGGCAGCAGTTTAAGATAAGGCTTTTCTGCTTGCTGATTAAAATATGTTTTAAAAGACGACTACATTTTATAGCTTTCTTATTATCAATTCATAAGTAGTAAGTTATGAGCATAGCGGTTGGGTGTTTTGTGATTGTGTGTGTATGAAGGTTACGGACACTGTTATTCAGATTAATTATATGCAATATTTTCCAACTCACCAATCAGAAAAAGCAAACTTTGACCGGTTAAAGTGCATTGGTCATATGACCATATCAACAGGCAGCCATTAACCCAGACAATCTCTCTCCCTCTTCCTCTCTCTATCGCATATACTGTTCTCATTACCTTTACCTGACTGTGACACACACACACACACCCACACCCACACACACACACACCACACACACACACACACACACACACACACACGCTGGTCTAAATGAGGCATCATGATTTATTTCAGACGGTTTTTAATACATATACAAAACCACATACATAAATATGGAAACCATACACAGGAGGCAGTATACCCAAGTGCGCTGTACTCAAACTGTTGCGCGCGCGCTTTTAATACATATACAAAACCACATACATAAATATGGAAACCATACACAGGAGGCAGTATACCCAAGTGCGCTGTACTCAAACTGTTGCGCGCGCGCACACACACACACACACACACACACACACACACACACACACACACACACACACACACACACACACACACACACACACACACACACACACACACACACACACACACACACACACAAAATCTAGCCCGATGACAGCATCATCCAATGTGTGAATGTTCCCCCCATCCCGTCGACAGCTGCCATTTCAGGTTTGCATGCAATGCATTTTTTTCTTTTCACCTAGCTATTCAAGGACACTGAGCTGTGCGAAGGCACACTCGAATGGGACAGAGCTGCATGTCATTAATATTTAGTTTTCTTTTCCAATACGGCTTTCAAAACTATCGGGCATGAACTCGTAGAATTATAGGCTCATGACTCTCTCATACATATATTAGCAATTATTAGGATGATAATAGTGATGCTGATAAGGTTGAAGATGATATTGTTTTCATCAAGTTATTGTGAAATAAATAATAATGTCGTTATTGTTATTATTGTTGTTATCCTTATTCTTCTACACATGACATTACACAAACTCACCTTAGAAAACATTTGGTTTTGTGATGAATTCTCAATGGATATTAGATATTACACCCACCAACAATAATCTTAAGGTAGTCTGTGTTGCAGCTGAACACATGAGTCTTATCACTGGCAACAACCCAGCAGCCAGTTGGACACACAATGGAGAACAACAGGGAACAGCAACAGAATACGAAGCACAATACAACATAATAGCACCAAAGGCAGCACAATTGTAGGGACATAATAGATTAGTGTAGAAGACAATGAATAATCCTCTATTAAAAAGCTGTGCGACAGCAGAATGAGCCGGTGAGTGCGATTGGTCTTATCAGGCCTGGCGGTGTTTGCACCATGGGAGCCACAAATGCAGAGATGGCAGTTGTTTGTCTCTGGAATGATTATTACCACGACATTCAAGCGAAGAAGCTCTCACATTAACATCACAATGAGCTCTAATGTAGGAGCCAATCCGGGGAAATGTTTCCCTTCAAGTTGTAATTCAAATTCTCAACCAAGTAATGTGACAGCGAATGCTGTATAGGCATTGCTTGGTTAACAGACAGACAGACATATACATTGGAAAAGACACATATTCATCCACCCGGACAAACACATTAACAAATACAAACCAACACTACTTATGAGTTGGAGGTTGGACTAAAAGTAAAGACCAATGTTTAGCCAACAATAGTTGGAAGTAGAGCCTCATGTTGTACCCTCGTACATTATTGAGCGAATGTACTTTTTCATTCCTGCAAACACAACATGGAAACAAACTATCTGAAGTTGTTAAGTAGAGCCTTAACACTACCCCAAAACACAGGGCCATGCTGAATCTATGATCACCAAAAATCATATACATGTACCGTATATGTATACATTCATTTTATTCATGAATTCCTTTTTTATGTATGTTGTGGTAACCCGGGTCTATCAGCCCCGCCTCCGAGCAAAGAACAGGAGTCTCTGATGCTTAAAACTGCCAACTCAGGCACGTTTATTGACCCCAAAAAAGAAAAAACAGGGGAATTGCCTATCAATGAAAAACTACAACTAAAAAGAGTCTGGGAAAGGAGTCTCGGCTGGCTCCCTTCTCCCGCAAAGCGTCTCTACTTTGGCTATATTGGCCGCGTTCAGACTGCCAGCCAAAATCCAATTTTTAGCCCATCCAGATTGGAACCGGATGACTCTTTTGAAGTCTGAACAGTCCCAAGTCACATGAAATCCGATTTTTGCGAAACGGATCTGAAACCACCTCCGGGAGGTGGTTTCAGATCGCATTTGGACAGATGCGTCTCAGTCTGAACAGCTCCAAACACTCAGATCGGTTTTGACTTTCCGTGACGTCACTCTACGCGACGCCAGACCTGACCCAATGCGCCAAACCACCCGCCTCAGTCCTTGGACAGAGGAAGAAACGAAATGCCTCATTAATCTGTGGGGAGATGGGTCCGTTCAAGCGAAGCTCGAGGGCATGTATCGGAATAAGTCGATTTATTAAAGTCTTTCGCGTTCTTTGATCCATCTTGTTTGTTATTGTTTTTCTCGTCGCTATTACATGACGTCACACAATACACGCGCTGGATGACGCCTCCGCTCCAACGTCGTTGCTACAGCAACCTGGGTCAATAATGTGGCCCAGTCTAAACAGAGCCAAATGCGATTTGGAGACTTGCTAAAACAGTGTGGACAGTCAGCCCTAAAAATCGGATATGAGAAGGAATCAGATTTGAATCAGATTTGCCTGCAGTCTGAACGCGGCCTATATAGCCTCACCTGTGCCTGATTGGCCTCCTTCGCAGGTGTGTCCCGTTTGCATTGATTGGGGCCTGCTCCAATGCAGACCTTGGCTCCCTCTGGGGGAAAAGGGTGGTAGACTGCCTGGATTACCTGCCCCCTGGGCTTCCAGAGCCGCTGTGTCGGGGCCGGGTTGCCACAATGTATTGTCTTCTTCTTTTTTACTTTCAGATCCTCTGCTCCAGGCCTGTAGGCCTCATGGCTATAGCTTTAGAGATTGGGTTGTATGGAGAAACAGATAAAATATACGCTTTTAACCTTAGCACTCTTTAGTTAGCTCATGGACCCATGGACATGGAAAAGGTGTGGTTTGAGTGTTTTATGCCTGTTTAATGCTGCCTGGGACACTTATGGCGTGCCGACCCGCTGGCTTGGTGAGAACACAGAAACAAGGCGTTGGCTTTGTTTGCACCTGCCACCATAGGTCAGTCATCCTGGATGTACACCTCGGGAACACCACTTTGAGTATCCCCATGATGATAAGAAGAAGGACATGGGAATTCAGCGGAGGGACGAAAAGTTTTGTTACCATCACACAGAAATCACACAGAAGCTGGCAAGTGGATGGGCGTTGGACTTGCCAGCTTCCTTAAAAGCAGACACTTCCACCCAGGTGACTTTGGGACAGAGGAGTGTATCTGCAGCGGCCTCCCCCAGTGATGTCCTGCAGTCTGTCACCATGAGGCTCCAGGCTCTGCACCCCCAAGCCTTCATGAGGGTCCTGGCAACTCAACCGTGTGTCTCTCCACAAGACATCTCTAGTTTTCACCCAGTTTGTGGACTGCCCAGCAAACAGAGGAGGTCCTTGGACATGCTGTATGCCAATGTTAAGGAGGAGTACAGCTCCATCACATCCCCTGCTTCGAAGATCAGACTGAAACCTGGGCCATCTTCCAACGTAGAAGTGCGGGGTTAAACATCACCCTGACACCATCAGGTCTGTTGGGAGGCGGTCTGAGGGGTCAGTGATGCCCTCCAGGACGGCCTCCAGCCATCTGACTGGGTGACATTCTGCAAGCCGCATTGGGAGTACATCAATGGTCTAACAGACTGCATCACTGACTACATCAAGCTCTGTGTGGACAGCCTGTTCCCTTGAAGATGGGTAAATGCTTCCCCAACAACAAGCCCTTGGTCACAGAAAAGCTCCAGCCCTTCCTGAAGGAGGCAGTGTTCAGGCCAGGTGATAGAGAAGCAGCCAGGAGGGTACAGAGGCAGCTGTGTGTGAACATCAAAGAGGAGAAGGACTGCTAAAGGAGGAAGCTGGAACACAAGCTCCAGGGGAACAACTACAGAGAGGTGTGTAGGGGCATGAAGAGCATCACAGGCTACAACACCAGCAGCCAGTTGACTGGGGGTGATGTGGACCCGGCCAGCAAACTGAATCTGCAATTTCTATGGCCTGCACTACTTTTTCTCACTGCCTCCCTCTCCCCCTCCCCTACTGAC
This sequence comes from Melanogrammus aeglefinus, assembly GCA_900291075.1. Classification (NCBI taxonomy): domain Eukaryota; kingdom Metazoa; phylum Chordata; class Actinopteri; order Gadiformes; family Gadidae; genus Melanogrammus; species Melanogrammus aeglefinus. Next base: position 29,914 of record OLKM01002189.1, read on the forward strand.
TCCAGTAGTCAGCTTACAAGTACCTGGGTGTCCACTTGGACAAGGAGCTTGACTGAACATCTTAACATCTGCAGCGCCATGCTGCGGTTGTTCTGTGAGCCTGTAGGGGCCAGGGCCCCCACAGGCTCCATCATGCCCTCGAGCAGGATGAGGGCAGGGGACTCCAACAGATTGAACAAACAGGTCAGGGAGGCCCGACTGTTCTACGGGTAGAACTGGGGATTCACAGAGAGAAGGATGCTGTCCAAATGACTTTCTATCCTTGACAATGACTCCCTCCCGCTCCACAGAGTGCTGTCTGAACAGATGAGTTCAGGAACAGACTCTGGGCATTGAGGAGTTTCACAGAGCGCCACAGGATACGTGTGTGAACTCTGCATGGTGAATTTAGCAAAGGTACTTTGAATTCCATTTGAGTGTTTATTATATCCAGATGATTTGTGCAAAATGCCTGCAACATACTGGAGTCGCTGTACTTCCCTCTGCTCAGATCATACTGTATTTAGGTCTGCTGTTTGTGAGTTACATATTTGATATATAATAAGAATATTTATGTATGCTGTATTCAATATTTATATTTCTAGTGAGGTTTAATTATTTTATTTACTTTTATGTTTTGGACTTTACCTGAGAAACTGTAAAAAGAAAATTCCCCTCGAATTAATATAATCATATCCATTTCACTATGTGTGAGTGTGTGTGTGTGTTTGTGTGTGTGAGTTTGTGTTTGTATGAGGCCAGGAAATTATTAAAGCCTGTTTTGTGCTTTTAAGGTGCACAAGACCAGAAACAATCACACACTGCCATTTTCAATGAAAGTCGAGCCAGGCTCAGGGTTCCTGGAGCACCTTGTAGCTCAAAAAGAATGTGTTGTTCAAAATAAGTACACACAAATGTAATACCATTTTTAATAGCGATGTGCGTCAAAGGAAACATCAGGAATCTCTCGATAGCCTGAGCTCAACTCTTATTTCGGGGCCACAAGATAGAAATGTTGGACTCCCAGCACATAATCTTCGGAGATGATGGATTCGGTTTTGGATTATACTAGTTTTTTAATGTTAGAATATTTAGCTCTGCAGTTTTGATAAGATACATATATGAATTTATAAATACACATAATAACATTTTAACATAATAACACACACGCACATGCACGAACATACACACACACACACACACACACACACACACACACACACACACACACACACACACACACACACACACACACACACACACACACACACACACACACACACACACACACACACACACACAAAGACGCACACACATATGTATCTTTCTCATCTGCCCTAAAGCACCAATTTCATCAAAGACTAAACATCTCTAGAACGAGGTTCTACATTCATCCAAACTGTTTTCAACCTCCCTTGAAACTCATCAAAACACTTTTATAATGAACATGCTGAACCAGACTGTACTAACGGAAAAGCATTGTATATTTCATCAAATATTTTGTGGGTGACTCTTTCTAAAGATTGTGTCTATTCTTCCGTGAGAAGGAGATTCTCTCAGCTCTGGTATGCTTTATCTCCTCTTGCCTCTCTATCCTCCTCACCATCATCTCTCTTTTACCACCCTCTCTAACGCTCTCGCTCTGTCTCTATCGTCTTTCTGCCACTCTGCTGCTACCACTCTCTTTCTGTCAGTATTTGAATCCCTCTCAATGTCAATACGTTAACCAACACAAAAACCTGCTCTCATTCTTGTATTAGCCTTGTGGCTAATCGGTTTTATTCACACCAATTATGTTCTACAAACAATAACACAAAAAAACACACACTTCCCACAGGCGACCCATTCTCAAATGTTGCAATGTGGGGCAGAATCTACACACTGTATGATAAAATGTCTACTTGCTCGAAAACTAATTGTATATGTCATTGTTCTGCAGTTATTTTTTTGTGGAACATTCAGCAGCACCATGACTGTAGAAACAGTGAAAGTGTATTGGTGTGTTTTAATGTGTAGGCAGGCTCCAGCACCATGTCTGTAGGAACAGTGAAAGTGTATTGGTGTGTTTTAATGTTGTGGAACAGTGAAAGTGTATTCTGTGTTTTAATGTGTAGGCAGGCTCCAGCACCATGACTGTAGGAACAGTGAAAGTGTATCGGTGTGTTTTAATGTATAGGCAGGCGCTAGGCTCCAGCGCAATGACTTTAGAAACAGTGAAAGTGTACCGGTGTGTTTTGATGTTGCAACAGTGAAAGTGTATTGTGTGTTTTAATGTGTAGGCAGGCTCCAGCTCCAGGCTCCAGCGCCATGACTGTAGAAACAGTGAAAGTGTATCGTGTGTTTTAATGTTGTGGAACAGTGAAACTTTCACTGTTCCACAACATTAAAACACACCGATACACTTTAACTGTGAAAGTGTATTGTGTGTTTTAATGTGTAGGCAGGCTCCAGCACCATGACTGTAGGAACAATGAATGTGTATTGTGTGTTTTAATGTGTAGGCAGGCTCCAGCACATGCTCGCTCAACTTGAACCCACTCTCTCAGCGGCGCTGCAATCTTTTTTTCAATGCTGACATTTAAAAAGTAGCTGTTCAGCACATGAATGTGGCGTAAACATGTCCCAGAGCACCACACTGTTAAATGTCGCAAGATGTTCTGGGATCCGAACAAAGGCTATTCCCAAAATACCTACACATGGCTCTGAAATCTTTGGTGAGTTTCAAAGGCTGCTGCAAGAAGTCAGGTGCCAATTACCCTTGTGTTGAAGTCTATATAGTGTGCGTGTGTGTGTGTGTGTGTGTGTGTGGGGGGGTGTGGGTGTTTGTGTGGGTGTGTGTGTGTGTGTGTGTGTGAGGGGGGGGGCGGGGCTCCCTCGAGACCACAGCGATACTCATTTAGCATTTAATATCCTGTGTGAAACCAGGACAGACCAACAGATGGCCAGGCACACAGAGCTCTCACCAGACCTCCTCCTGATGGAATCATTATTCTCAACCTAATTGAATTGATTTCTATATTTTGATAGGTATTGATCTTGGCAAAGGAAAGAGACAAAAAGAAAGACAGATGTGATAGAGAAACAGGAGCGAAAAGGTAAGACAGGAAGAACAAAGAGAAGGAGGGAAGAAAAGGGAGGAGGTGCAATGAGCAGTATAAATAAAACCTATGAGGAGTGATTCCCCAAAGCCAGAGCTATGTGAGTCACTGGAGTGGATCTGCCACAGGCTCTACTCTAACAATCTTACAAGTGAATGAATGCCTTAAAGGTGGGGGCTCAAACGATTTCGCATTTTACTGAGAAATCCCCTCAGGTAGACATTAATGTTGTAGTTATAGACATGACTGCACAAGCACGGAGGTAATGTGTCGCTTTAGAGCTAGATACATATATATGTATCTAGTCCTAACATATATCTATATATAGATATATAGATATTTATAGCAAAACCAGTATTGTGATGTGGATGGGGCATGTGGAGGTGTGGAGTATGTTCTGTTTGGCTAGGGTCCAGGGCCCAGTTTCCCGAAAGCATCGTTAGCCTAATGGATTGTGAAGTGCGTCGTACGAGCATCGTACAGTTTTCACACCGTTTCCCGAAAGCATCGTTGGTAACGAACGTCGTGAAAACGCTCATAGCTAATGAGGACTCCAGCGTACTCGTAGGACGCAAATAGCATCGTTAGCCTACTATAGCCTCAGTGGCGTAACCAGCGGACATTCCTAGTATTAGATGCATTTTATTAAAACACATCCAATACCATGGAATGCCCACCTTGAGCCATTTTGCAAACAAAAACAGTGGTTACCGCCGATATATTACTCAAAGACTACTGTTAGATCTAAACAGCAAAGATAGAGACATGTTAGAGGAAATGTAGGCCTACCGATCAAACGCCACGTCACAAGGCATGTAATAAAATCAAATGATTCCATTGCTCTTGTGTGGGAGGTCGCTTTTGAGCTGCACTTGCTTTCTCCCTCTGATATTAATTCAACCATCGTGGTTAAAATGTCCTCATATTGACCAATGACAGAAGACATAGGCTACTAGACATGCATCATGCTGAGACCAGCAGGTGTCGGGGAATTTCTGCAGGCGTTTTTTGTTGCGATTGTTTGCAAGCTGTAGGTGCTTCGGTGAGGCTGTGATGAAGTTCACTATTTATTGGACCCTATCTAGACAGTAACGAACATCCCTGACCATAGTTAATCGCGTTTGTAGTCTACACTCAAGAGTGAACTCATTATTGCATGCTGGTGTCTTCATTCATAAAAAAATTAAAACATTCGGGTATGCAATAATACAAATTATTCTAAAGAGGTCAGAGACTCCGTGCACAGACCCGCCTTCCCCAGTGAACCAAGAAACCCCGCGCCGTGACGAATGGGAGATTTGACCCCCTCGGTTTTACACAGGAAACTTGAGATAAGAAGGTGACAACACCGGGCGTGCCAAGCTGCGACCGAACCGGCTCGGCAATGTAAAAAGACCTATGTTCGAGTTAGGTGAGAGCCAGTGGGAGCTGAGCTCCCATAGAGAGAGGTCTGGCTCCCATGAAAGCAGCAAACTCAAATATCTGTGGGGGTCTCTGAAAATACAGCAGCATAATATTATAATAAATCTATTTTCATAACTCATAACTCAAACCCTACCTATAGCCTTCTTAATCCTGCCCAACAATATGGGCAGGAGCTATATCAAGCTCATCGGGTCAGCAATAGCCGTGTGTCAATGCCTATGCCTCTGCGTTTGAATCATAATGAATGAATGGAACGTTACATTTTTAATGTCTACAAATATTCTAGACTAGAGAGCCAATCAATAAAACCTTATGCGGAATCAGATAAAGTCGGCACTTTCAAAGTATATTTCAGAAATCAGTGCATTAAAATAAATGTAGTTGTCACACAAGCTATTTGGGATTTTTGTAATATTGAATTATTTCAGGGGGGGGAAAAAAAAAGTAATGTATGCACAGTGCGTTCAGGATTAGGACTGATACATAAGTCGGCCTAGGCCTAATCAATTGTGTTTTAATATCTTTAGCATTCATTTTATTGCACTCTATTCTTTTCGTAGGCTACTCTGCGGTTGGCCTTGATGGGGAGATATTTTAACCCTTTTTAACCCCATTTTCCTGCGACATTCCTGTGTCTCCCCCTGCATCGTAGCCTGTTTCAGCACCGTGTCAGTGGACAGGTACAATCCTACGAACGTAAGCGAATGCACGTTCATGTTAAGAGGAGTTTTGGGAAACTCTCCAAAGAAATTTACGATGGTTCGTAAGATCCATCGTGAGAATGATCATACGAGCGAAGATCCATCATTATCGGGAAACTGGGCCCAGGTTGTGACATTAAAGGAGACATATTATGGTGTTTTCCCAACATGTAAACATAGTATTTGAGTTCCAGAAAACATGTTTTTGAAGCTGTTTGCTGGAAATAGCTTTTAGGAAAAAAATATTGTCTACCGCTATTCCTCTCTGTTTCAGTCCCTTCAGAATGCGCTGTTTCTGGTGTCTGTAGCGTTGATGCAAATGAGCTGCTGCCCATTGACCAATGAGCTGTCAGACTGAACCACAGCATGGAGGAGAAGGGATTGTTGCCGTTTGCTGACTCCTGGAGCTCATTATCTAAAATATATAATATAACATAGTAATATTATGTACGGGTATTTATATAATCTATCTAATATCACGACCAAAAGCTATGTGCGCCTCGGATGATATTATGAATAATAATAATTAAAGTCTGTGTCTGACGTCTCTGGTACTTCCACAAGTAAATACTCGTAGTGGGGGATATCTCGGCCATGGTTGAGAGGATTTGGGGGGAAGGAACTTTGGCATTGACTCTCTGAAGTCCATGAACCACAACATGGAGAAGAAAAGCATTGTACTCCGGGAGCTGAGCTGCCGGACAGCCTCCGAGCTCCCCACGCCGGAGCTGCCGGCCGCCGTCGAAGCCGTCCGGCTGCAGTCCGGCCGCAGTCCGGCAGCTCCGGCGGTGTACTCCAGGAGCTGAACTGGCGCAGATGCTAGGTGGCAGCTCCAGCGGACTAGCAGCTCCGGCGGACGAGCAGCTCCAGCTGGGGTAGCTCGGCGGCAGTTTGGAAGCTCAGCTCCGGGAGAACAATCCCTTTCTACTCCATGTGTCTCCTCCTCCCGACTTCCCTTCGGCGGCCTTTTTTTTTCAAAGTTTGCATGCGTGTGGGAACACCATCTACCCACAACAACACCCAGGAAATCCCAGGAAAAGTGCTGTTTCCATAATAATGTCCCCTTTAAATGGTGAGTGAACCTGCAGGTTCCATTGTTCACTGATGAGACTCAGGATGGGTTGAAGATCACGCAGGGCCACACACACACACACACACACACTTGCACGCATACACACGTGCAGGCACACAGACACGCACACACACTTGCTCACACTTGAGGGACACAGAAGTAAGAAGTAGCCCTCTGACATCCTACCAGCTGTTCCTGTGCAAAGCTGATGAACCTTACGTCATATTAATGTCATTAGCAGACAGTTAAATCATTCTTCTTTCAAATAAAGAACAACAATAACATACTGAAAATAACGAATGTTAACTTCGCTCCAATGTGCAGATCTACGCTATAGTCGGTGACATCGTTCTGGTCTTGTTACGTCTGTGGTGTGAGATATGCACCGATGGATGATGCACTAAAGAAAAGTGTGCACTATTAAGAAGGCTCCTAGGCTCCTCGATCGTGGCAGGTGAATTCATGTATTTCTTTGAGAATAAGATTCAATCAAATAGAGAGGAAATTGATGCTTGCTGTGTGGCTTGTCCTACACATCCTGTGGGGCAGGATGGGGTCCTGCCCAGTAGGATGGGGAACTCTGACGCAACTCTCCTGGAGTTCAAGGCAATTACTCTGGCGGAACTTGAAAGGGTGATAAAGGCATCAAAGTCAACAACTTGTATGTTGAATCCTCTCCCTTCCAGGGTTCTCAAGGAACTTCTTCCCACGGTGGGGCCTGCAATCCTCTCGCTTATGAATCTCTCGCTTTCAACAGGAATTGTTCCCTCCAATTTCAAGGCTGCGGTGATAAAACTGCTACTCAAAAAGCCTGGCCTAGATCCTGAATTAGTCAGGAACTATCGGCCTATATCAAACCTGCCCTTCCTGTCCAAGGTACAGGAAAGGATTGTAGCAAAGCAAATCGTCAATTATCTGACGAGGAAAAATCTCTTCGAACCTTTCCAGTCGGGGTTCAGGAATTTCCACTCGACTGAAACTGCTGTTACAAGAGTTGTAAATGACATCCTTTTTGCTTTGGATAAAAATACAAGTTCAATGCTGCTGGACCTGAGTGCTGCGTTCGACATGATCGACCAGAGAACTCTTCTTCACTGTCTTGAGCACTATGTTGGTTTTGGGGATACGGCTCTTGGTTGGCTTGAATCGTACCTCACAGTTAGAACCCAATTTGTGCTACATGAGGGTTCAGAATCAAAGCACTGCAAATTACGCGTTGGTGTACCACAAGGGTCGGTCCTTGGTCTATTACTTTTTGCAATCGACATGCTTCCCTTGGGCGACGTTATCCGCAGCTTCGGAATTAGTTTCCACTGCTACGCGAATGACACCCAGCTCCTCATTTCTGTTAATTCTGGGGACTCAGCCTAGATCCAGAGGGTTGTGTCCTGTCTGGCTGCAGTGAAGGGCTGGATGTCACAAAACTTCCTATAGCTTAACACCGGGAATACGGAGCTGATAATTATCGGCTGGGAGCGGGACCGGAGAGAGTTTGAGGATGTCTCACTGTGCTTGGATGGCCTCGCCATCCCACAGAGTGTGTCTGTCAAAAATCTTGGTGTCCTGTTTGACCCTCAACTGTGCTTTGACCAACATGTTAGAAGTATAACTAGAATGGCCTTTTTCCATCTGAGAAACATTGCAAGAATCAGACCATGTTATCTGCAGCGGATGCAGAGACACTGATTCATGCATTTGTTTCATTAAAACTGGATTATTGCAATGCACTGTTCTCGGGATTACCAAACTCTACCACAAAAAGTCTACAGCTTGTAGAGAATGCTGCAGCTAGACTGCTGACCAGAACGAGAAGGTTTGATCATATAACACCTATTCTCGCCTCTCTGCACTGGCTAACATTAACTTTCAGATCGGACTTTAAGGTGCTACTGCTAACCTATAAAGCCTTGCGTGGATTATTTTCGTCCTACCTGAAGGACCTGATCATTCCTTATAGTCCTTCTCGGTCCCTCCGGCCTTCGGGAGCTGGCCTTCTTTCAATGCCAAAGGTTAAAAAGAAATCGGCTGGACAGAGAGCGTTTGCCCAACAAGCCCCCTTCCTATGGAATAGCCTGCCACCAGTGATCAGGGAAGCTGACTCTGTGGAGTTATTCAAAGGAAAGCTCAAAACGCACCTCTACAATCTTGCATTTGGAACATAGGAGTGTGAAAACGACAGATGCGAAGTGAAGACCACTTTGTTTGCTTGTGCTTTTGTTAATTCAGTATACATTCCCACTATGTCCCCTTCCTATGGAATAGGTTGCCACCAGTGATCAGGGAAGCTGACTCTGTAGAGCTATTCAGAGGAAAGCTTAAAACGCACCTTTACATTCTTGCATTTGGAACATAGGAGTGTGAAAACGACAGATGCGAAGTCAAGACCACTCTGTTTGCTTGTGCTTTTGTTAATTATAGTATACATTCCCACTATGTACTTTTCCGTTCTAATTCACTATTCTGGCTGTTCTAGCGTTTGCGGTGACTGTACTGGATGCCTGGACTCTCCTCATGGTTAACCGGCAAGAACCCCATCACCATTTTAATATGACGTGCATGTATTTACCTGTATGTCAATTGTGGCACCCATTGCACTCCTGACCATCCCTGGAAGAAGGGATCCCCTACTATGCGTTTCTTCTCAAGATTTCTTCCTTGCTAATTTCAAGGGAGTTTTTTCTTGCCCTTGTGGGGGCTTGGGTAAAGGGGGGTGTCATAAATATTTGTCCTGTTAAGCCCTTTGAGACTGTAATGGTGATTAAGGGCTATACAAATCGAATTGAATTGAATTGAAATTATGAATGAAGTATCAAGTAGTCTAAATCTGAGGCCATGACTCTTAGCAGGAAACCGGTGGTTTGCCTACTCCGGGTAGGAAATGAGTCCTTAGCCCAAGTGAAGGAGTTCAAGTACCTGGGGGTCTTGTTCGCGAGTGAGGGGACGATGGAGCGTGAGATTGGCCGGAGAATCGGAGCAGCGGGAGCGGTATTGCGTTTGCTTCACCGCACCGTTGTGACGAAAAGAGAGCTGAGCCGCAAGGCAAAGCTCTCGATCTATCGGTCAATCTTCGTTCCTATCCTCACCTATGGTCATGAGGGATGGGTGATGACCGAAAGGACAAGATCACGGGTACAAGCGGCCGAGATGAGTTTTCTCAGGAGGGTGGCTGGCTTCTCCCTTAGGGATAGGGTGAGAAGTTCAGTCATCCGTGAGGAGCTCAGATTAGAGCCGCTGCTCCTTTGCTTAGAAAGGAGTCAGTTGAGGTGGTTCGGGCATCTGGTAAGGATGCCCACTGGGCGCCTCCCTTGGGAGGTGTTCCAGGCACGACCAGTGGGGAGGAGACCTCGGGGAAGACCCAGGACTAGGTGGAGAGATTATATCTCAACACTGGCCTGGGAACGCCTCGGGATCCCCCCGTCAGAGCTGGTCAATGTGGCTCGGGAAAGGGAAGTCTGGGGCCCCCTGCTTGAGCTGCTGCCCCCGCGACCCGACCCCGGATAAGCGGTTTGAAGATGAGATGAGATGAGTATCAAGTAGTATTTTTACTTGTTTACTTTCCACCTCTGTTCATTTTACTTTCAGGAGCCTAATAGATAAATTATTGTCAATGCCGGATGTAGCCCAATATTCAATGTTTGGTTTAAATGGTTTACATGTTTAAAAGCAAGTCCTGGACCTAAAGACCCATTCTTCATTCCTCAAATCAGAGTCTGTCCTCATATTGTGTTACATAGTAAAACATAATGTAAGGGAAGCGTATGACCTGTGAATGACCTGTATTCACACAGCCTATGTGTGTATGCATGTGTGTAATCTAAATGTATATAGATTATCTTTTCATGCTTATTTCTTGTCAACACAAGAGAGTATGTGCTGTCTATGCCTATGTCATTGAAGGTGTGACATGATCTCAAGGTCTCCATAAGTCTCTGCGGGATGAGCTTCAATCTAATCATCGCTATCTTTCCTGTTCAACGCAAATCCGCTTTAACCAAAAAGCACATTTTCGGGGGGAAATGTCAGCTTCAAAAAATTCTTGACCTAAAAAATATCTGACAGCATTTTATTGGGCTAAGAAGTGGATAATGAAAAAAATAAAGTCAGATGAATGATGATAACAAATAAAAAATGTTGGTCTCATGGGACCATCTTCCTCCATCCTGGTAGAATCAACCTCGCTACCTCCACCGATTGGGATCCCTTTTGTGAGCCCCATGGAGGCGGCCCAATTCGCTCATCCATTGTCCTCTTGCTTGACTTATTGGCGGCCCAGGGATAGGGGAGCCGTAAGATCCTCACAAACAACCTGTACAATCAGATGGTCCATAGGGTCTTTGGCCCAGGTGAGGGGCCGTTTTACAGGACATGTGCTTGGCCATTTCCTGTCTTCAATCCCCCACAGCGTTGAGAGCGCTCAAGATAACTTAACGCTTGTGGGAATATTTTGGCGACTTTGCTGTAGCTCTGTTGTGATGTTAGCAAATGGTGTTGTGGTGTATGACTGTACACCGTCTGTTGAATGAATGGTGCTGTTCCTGTCACTGTATACTATACTGTATACACTGTATACGAAAAGGAGTCTTTCTCGGCTACACAGACGAAGAGTCATAGAGTCAAGATAAGTCAAACACTCCATTACACACAACCCTACCTTGTTTTGTATGGAACACAGATAACAAGTGTAATAAACCAATGTTATCAGATATAATGAAAAACATGCCACACACACATACACTCATACACACAAATACACACACTCCCAGTAACACACAGGAATTTACTCACCTATTTCTGCACACTCATGCTCACGAACACATGCTCGGGATCTGGACATTGACACGGTGCAAACTATTCCCACAGTGAGTCCCCCTGACCACATAAATACTGCGTGGGACAACGGCACACGCACACGACCGCCATGTCCACTGAGGTGAACCCAGGAATATTTCTGCGTCCTCTGGGCATGGAGCCGCCCCCGGATCGAGAACTGTTGTGTATCTTTGGGACAGGGGACCTGGGTCGCTCTCTGGGCCAGCGGCTGCTCCAGACGGGCTACAGGGTGGTGTACGGAAGCCGCAGGCCCCACAGCTGTGGCCCTCTGCCCCCGGGGGCTCAGGTACGCACTGGGTCACCTCCCTTTTCTTCATTTCTAGGCCTATATGAATTCACCAGAAAGAAATAACATCTTGTGTATGTGTGTGTGCATCTGTTTGTTTGTTTAGGTTCTGAGTCACACAGAAGCTGCCCAGTTAGCCAGTCTCATCTTCATTTGTGTTCACAGAGAACATTATGATTTCCTGGAGACACTGGCACCACAGCTCAAGGGGAAGGTAAACATGTTCATTATGAGGGTTATGTAACCTAGCAGTCCTTTCTGCCTCTTTGATCTATGCAGCGTTTTAAGCTATGCTATGGAGGGATGGGGTTGATCGATACCATGCAGCTAGGATGTGAGCCATGCTGTACAGTGCTGCGCTCTGTTTTCCATATTATGGATGAATCTTCAGCAATCTCTAGCTGGTTTCTGTTGAATTTATATGATCAATTACATCTGATGTATCTATATATATTTATATATATTAGTGCTGTCAAGGGATTAAAATATTTAATCGTGAATAATTGCATTAGTGTCATAGTTAACTCGCGATTAATCACACATTTTTTTCTATTCTAAATATCCCTTGATTTCGTGCTGCTAGCCTTTAAGTGAGATCAGAGAGTGTTGAAGGACAGTAATAAAATATATTTCGCAAGATGGATAAAAGAAGAGAGACCCGTAGTGAATTCAACCCGGTTCACTTGACATCGGGTAGGTGCATATAGTCGTAGGCCTACCGTAAAACTTCAATAGCCCAGGCTTTTATTTGTTTCAATCACTGAACTTTCGAACAAAACTCTTCCCCAGCAAAGATGGAAGTACTATAACATTTATTATTTAAACCAGTCTGTATATTCCTACCGTACGTAGGCCTATAGACATTACCAGGCTATCAATAACGCCTACACACACAAGCGCCGTCCGGCAGCCTGAGCTTTGCATCCGCAAATCTCTCACAAACTGTCAACGTCACAACCAAGTCGATGTTGTCTAAAGGGGAGTAACTGAGCGGCCCCTCCCGGATTGGTACAGCCCAGGTGGGCCTTGAACTGCGATTGGTCAGAAAGACGTAACAGCTAATGACAGCATTGAACTCTCATGCAGGTGTCACGTTAAAATTGTACTGGGGGCGAAAATTGTACCGGCCTACGTCATCGTTTGTTTACATCCTGGCAACAGACGACGCGATGCAGAAAACATGTTTCCAAACGACGAAATAACATAATACAGATAGCGGATCGCTATCTGTATTATGATAGATAGCGATAACAATTGTTTTTACTTTATATTTGTATTGTATTTAATTGTTTAATCGAAACAATAAAAAAAATTGCCCGCGAAACGGGCGATCGCGTCAAATGACGTATGCTTTGCCCGCGTCAAATGACATTTGTCATTTGACGCGATCGCCCGTTTCGCGGGCAATTTTTTTTATTGTTTCGATTAAACAATTAAATACAATACAAAAATATAAAGTAAAAACAATTGTTATCGCTATCTATCATAATACAGATAGCGATCCGCTATCTGTATTATGTTATTTCGTCGTTTGGAAACATGTTTTCTGCATCGCGTCGTCTGTTGCCGGGCAGGTTGTCAGGATGTAAACAAACGATGACGTAGGCCGGTACAATTTTCGCCCCCGGTACAATTTTACCGTGACACAGGCTCTAACAGAGTGACACAAAAACACACGCACACACACTTTTAAGGAGTTTTTCACCCACTCCGTATCCTTGCTTGCCCCAACAAGTTCATGCGGCGTGCTAGTTGTATTGTTTCCGGTGTAGATCCGGTATGATGTTGTAGTTTTTACAACGTGACTAGTTTTTGCTAGCCAGCAGGTGAAATAACGACAACGTTTGCCAAGCAAAAAGAGCGTTAATCGCGCGATAAAAAAATTAACGCTGTTAAAATAGGTTTGCGTTAACACCGTTAATAACGCGCTAAACTGATGGCACTATATATATATATATTATGGATGGCAAAATTAATTGAAATTCGGTTTATCATGATCTAAATAAATTTTGATCCATTTCGCAATACAGTAAAAGAGTATCAAGAAATTTCCAAGTATTTAAATGCAAAACATAATTATTATTATTATAATATAATTATAATTATTATTATGGGATGACACCACCAAAATACCTCGGTCACCAAGGTCTTTTCATACTGCCAAGCCGGTTCGGTCGCAGCTTGGCATGCAAGGAACGTTCCTCTGCGTCTTTCTCGTAGATCGCACCATCTTTCAACGTCTTTGTTAAATGCGGCTGCATCACCTTCTCTCCCATGATGGTCAGCAGCTCGCGGATTTCCCTGTCACTCCAGTTAGAACTACACATGTTGATATTGCTGCGTTGTCTCTGTTGTAGAGACAGCACAGCAACACCTCTACCAAAGCCCCCCCCCCCCCCCCCCCCCCCCCCTCCCGGTACCGCGGAGCCATCTTATCGCATTTACATCAAAAATGCCAATGTGTGTAAGGTCCGGGAGGGTAATTTGGGGTGCTAGCTCAAGCAAGCAATTTACCTCGGGCAGTGTTAACATGCGGACCATGCCGAGAAAAAGGCGTGTATAAGACGGGCATATTTGGCAGTGTAAAAACTTCTACAGAGACATATTTTAGACCACAGAGGGACCGATGTACATTGTATGCAACAGGGCCTACAACCAGACCTGTAGAGACAAACACTACAACTTGAAGATGGCTGCAAGCAGAAATCCTACATCAGATGTAAGAGTCATATCACCTCACATATAATTGGCTTACAGGTGAAGTATGAGAACAACAAACGAGTTGTGACAAGACAAAGACAAATTGTAAGATGTGCAAGGCTATAAAACCCTACACAGCAGCCAAAACCTCCAACATGTTCATCTTCAAGAGTACCCAGAGTAAAGAAAGAAAATTGAAAATTGCCATTGGGTCAAAGAACTTTACAGAAGTGATTCGCTACACAAGGCTATATCACCATCACAGAGCATTTAAAATGTAACAGGCGATGGCTAGCTATGTTCTGCAGCCTCACCCATATTATAGGAGTCAACGTTGGTGAAGTGCTAAAACAGGCAGCAATGGAATAGGACTCGAAGAGGCAAGTTCACAACAATGCAATTGTAATGGATAATGCCCGAAATATGGCCATTGCAGCCAGTGAAACTGAATGGGGAATAGACTCTTTGGTTCTCTTCTAGTTGGGGAAGACTCTTGAATCGCGGGTGTAGGGCTGTGCTAACCAGAGGACCTTCTTTGTACACCTCAGCAGAGTACTGATCGGAGATGTCTTTCAGAATGGCGCTCTTCAAACTCGCTAAGATTGGGGATATCCATCATGGGGGGACATGTCCTTATCGATCATGCACACGAGTGGCACAATCAGTGATATAGTGGGCTGCTTCTGGTCACAAACAACTGTAGTAGCAGTCTTTAGTGGTTTCACCACCTTGACGATATCCTCCGCAACTGATATATATCACAGGCATTGAACGTGTCAATGTATCTGGCGTTGCCTCGTAACTGTTGTTCCAGATAGCTTTCGAACATATCATACAAACTATTCCATCTGGTTACAACGTCCATCATGATTAGTCTGTTACAACTGAAGTGTTGTGAATTTGCCCCTTTAAGTCCCATTCCATTGCTGCCTCTTTTTGCACTTCACCCACGTTTAACCTCCCCATTCATTTTCGATTTTCAAAGGGCGTCACCAACGTGCGCAGACCAAATTGCCTCTGGACGCAATTGGACAAGCATACAACCGATCATAGCAACAAAACGTGTGACAAAGCATTGAGCGACAAAAGGATGTCAACAAAAGCTTTGAGTGCAGTCCTTTTTTTGATGAAAATGTACCATCCAGTTTATTTAATACTGTCTTGATACCAGAAGCAAAAGACTGTTTACAGCATCAGCTTCTCTTCTCTGTTGTTGTTGAAATGCCTTTATGGCGTGCATGTACGTCATCGTATTTATCCTGCCTAATGTTAGATAAACAATTGTGATGGCTCGGTCTGCTTCAGACCGGGCAGAATTTTTTTGGGATCGGAGCGAGGCCAGACCTATTTGCAGACCATATGAAATATGAGCTTGTGAGGTTTGTCTGGTTCCCAGGCTGTTAACTCAAATAATAGGTGAGTCTGCAGGCGGTAGCTAGCCATCTCCCACTTACGTATGATATGTTCAGTGATCGAGATATGACCCTGTGTAGCATGGCTAATCCAGCCTACTCTAGTAAGCAAAATACAATTACCTTCTTTGAAGCACTTCACAACATGTTCCCTCGGTTCTTTGTAGAACTAGAAAAGTGTTTTTGTGATGGGATGTGGTATTTTGGCTCCAGTGTTTTGAGTAAAAGCCTGAAGCCATCGGTTCCTACAACAGAAAATGACTGCAAGTCACGGGCTGTGAAATTCCAAATAGCTTTGTAGTTTCTATTGTTTTTTAACTTGATTGTGGTAGTGCTATTGCAAATGTCTTCTGTAAAGTTCTTCGGCCCAATGGGACTTCTGGTTCTGTTGAAGATGACCAATCATGTTTGAGGTGTTGGCTGCTGTGTTGGGTTTTATAGCCTCCCACAACTTACAAATTCTCTTTGTCTTGTCAAAACTCATTTGTTGTTCTCATATTTCACTAGAAAGCCAAGCATGTGACTTGAACATAACTGGAGTTTTTTCTCTCTCTATTACATCTGATGAAGGATTCCTGCTTGCAGCCATCTTCAAGTTGTAACGTTTGTCTCTACAGTTCTGGTTGCAGGCCTGTTGCATACAACGTAGTGATGTGATTCATGAACGTTTTGTTCAAAAATAAGAAATCTTTTGTGCATGTACGATTCATATCTGTGAGTGGAGCGTTAATTTCATTTATTTGTTCTTGGATTTGCACATCCGCGTTACTTCTGATATCCGGTATGAACAATCCGTCTCTGCAAGGAGAATCATTCATCTCATTATTAGGTTCTTCAATTTGCGCATGCGCAAATGAAAGATCCGACTCTCAAAGATTTGTTTGTAAAATCCGGAAAGTCACTAATATAACATTGAATACGCCCTCTGTTGCCTAAAGAGTATAATTGCGACAAAGATTGTTTGGTGGTTATCATTCCAGACCATTCTTCCTTACATGCCAGGAAATTTCCCAATATAATTTTCTGACTTACAAATTTTAACAAAATATATTCAGAGCACAATATATCTATAATTTTGCTTTAATTTCCCATCCCTAATGTATAGATAATATGTACAAACTATAATCAGTATGCATATGAATCTGGTTGCAGGTGTTTGTAGACCTCAGTAATAACCAGAAAAAGAACATGTACCCGGATACCAATGCTGAGTACCTGCAGAGGTAATATTTGAATACACACACCTTTTCCATGGAAGCAAATCACAAATGCCATAATGTGGAATCTTAAAAGCAACTGCATTTGTATATGGAAATGTACATGCCATGAATTCATAACATTCAAATACTATGAAAACAAGATTATCTGAATTTAATTAGTTTTGAATTCACCTCTTTGTAATTCAAACATGGCATTTCAAGTTCAACCATTTGAAAAATGCAATTTCTAAAAAATAAATGTCACTGTTCTCTAATTCAGACACAAGATATACAGGGTTTTTTTAGCTGCTCGTGGCGCCCCCCACGTGTCATGAAAGAATGGCGCCCCGGGCGACTGCCCGGATTCAAGTCATCGCAAATATGGACATCTAGTGTAGACCAGTGTTGAGCCCATCGTCTGTCACCATGTGTACAGCTACCATGAGAGTCAATGGCAACTGAAGTGCTTGTTGTGCATCCCCCCACCCAACATCCCACCCCCTGTAGGCTGGTCCCTGGAGCCCTGGTGGTGAAGGGCCTGAACACACTGTCTGCCTGGGTACTGCTGAACGGACCCCTGGCTGGGAAACAGGTAAGGAAGGAGCAGAGGCAGGAAATCTATAATAATATGCTGCCTTTCCCTTCTCCAGACTTTTTTTAAATGCCTTAAAGGATGCTTTCAAATCACTCAAAGAAAGAAAAAGCAATACGGTGTTGATAAAAGAGCCACTGATCCTCTCCCTGATGAGCTGGCAGATGTTTTGCAAAGTGAATAGGTTTGCTGACGCAATCAAGGGATTTCATCCTTCCTCGGTGTACAAGCAAAGGGTTTCCCAGGGCTTTCCGTTATTTGGATTTCACAGGACACTGTGGAAGATGGGAAATAGATTTAAAAAAATCTGATTTGGTTATTGATTCTACAGCATTTTTCACAGAAGAGGAAAATGAGGATAATGCTTGCGGAAACAAATAACAGGCGTTGAGATGTTTCAAAGACGAGCCAGTATTTACCTTAGCTTTCAAGTATCTTCTATAAAGAGAAACACAAACGAGATGAAATCTCAGGCGATCAAACCTCAATCTGCCTAAGTACTATTTACAGAAACACACACACATGTTCATACATTTCATGAACTTATCGATCTACACATATGTGCACATGCCCATACAAACAGAAACAGGCACACACTCACCTGCTCATACAAACACACACATTCACAAAACACACACACACACACACACACACACACACACACACACACACACACACACACACACACACACACACACACACACACACACACACACACACACACACACACACACACACACACACACACCACAGTGCTCCATTTCCAATAGAATCCTATTTTTTGAGCGAAGACCAGAAGGCGATATTTGTACTCGCACGCCTTCATGTGTTGGAAGGAGTGGAGGTATGAGTGTGCACAACTGTGTTAGCAAGAGAGTGCAATTCCCTGGCCAGCAATTTGATTAGATCCTCAGTGGGTCTGGGGCTGCGTCACATTTACATTCAGATGGAGATGTAGTCTGTCGGCCGTCCCCTGATGTTACTGCTGCAGTAATGTAGGTAGACATAGCTTGCTGCCCAGCCAATTTCCACACACACCTGGGGGAAAAAAACACTCAATCCTTCTGACTAGGTGTTTCAAATGGTTGTCCCACTTCTGCTGCTGCTGATGTTGTTAATGTTGTTGTTGGGTTTATTATCATAATATCTTTAACAGCCTATCTCAGAGTGTGGTATGCAAGGCTCAATCCATTGAGCTTTGGAAAAGAGGAGTTCATGTTTGCTAAATTCATATAGAGGATGCATGAATGTACTGTTTATTTTGTATATACTCGAGGAACACCCATCTAATTGATACCAATCTTATTAAAGTGATCTAATTAATCGCCATGGAAGCACAAAGAAGCAAACATGTAAAAACAGGGTGATTACGTTCTGTTATCAGAAAGGATACATTGAATGATAAAAAGATGGCAAAACAGTTTGACCCTGAATAGGGGGAACACATCTATTAACTTTGCCCATTCAGGATGTCAGCAAATGAGTACAGTACACCTGGAAACTAACATCCCCACCTCCTATCTCCAGGTGTTCCTGTGTGGGGACAGTGCTGAGGCCAAGCAGGCGGTCAGAGAGTTGGCTACCAGGCTGGGCCTCAGCGTCCTAGACAGAGGCAGTCTGTCAGCCGCCAGGGAGGTGGAGGACTTCCCCCTGCAGCTGTTCCCTGGGTGGAGGCTACCTCTCTGCATCACCACCGGCCTAACCGCCTTCTTCTTCTTCTACCTGCTCATCAGAGACGTTATCTATGCCTATGTGGAGCAGGACAAGGACATCTCCTTTAGGATCATGGCGTCCCTGGCCAACAAGGTAGAAACATCCCATCGCCATCTGGACCAGAAGGCCCTCCGTAGTAGCTAATGTGTTGCTTCTACTCTAGCTCCATGTGTTATAATTCTATAACCTGTGTGTTCATGCAGGTGTTCCCCATCGTATCTCTGATCATGCTGTCTCTGTGCTACCTGCCAGGCGTCATGGCTGCCATCCTTCAGCTGTATAGAGGAACCAAGTACAGGTCAGAGAGTACAGACTGAAGATAACCTTCAATAGCTGAGCCACAGTGAGCTTAGTTTAGACCTGTCATTCACATTGGGTTTTAGGGAATGAAAAAAATAACAATGAAGAAATGTGGACTTGCAGTCGCTTCCCTGATTGGCTGGACCGCTGGATGCTGTGTAGGAAGCAGCTGGGCCTTTTGGCGCTGGCCTTAGCCTTCCTGCATGTGCTCTATACATTCATCATCCCCATACGTTACGCTGTCAGACATAAACTCATCTCAAAGGTGGTGGATGAGGTAGGTATACTTTCATATGTTGGCCGTGACCCTGTCTTTTCCCAGGCTAGGGAGCCACCTCAGTGTTTGGGTTCGAGGTTGATCGTTTCTCATTCCTTCCCCAGATGAAGGACAACAAAAGCACTCCGTTCTACTTTGATAACACTGAGGCCTGGGCCACAGACTCCTTCTTCGTGCTCGGCATCATGGGCTTCTTCCTGTACTTCCTGCTGGGATTGACCTCCCTCCCGTCGGTGGGGGGCTCCCTCAGCTGGAGAGAGTTCACCTTCGTCCAGGTTAGCTTAACGTACCCTCGCCAACTAGTGCTGCATTTATCCATTCATTCACTTTTTGCAAACACCGCCAAAATAATCAACGGAAGGTGTTCCATACAGCCATCAGACCTACTGGCTCCATCCAAACACAGAAAATGCAGAGCTAAAATTCTCGATTGCAAACACTAAAGCGTCAACTCACTCCTTTCACTCATAGATCCGGATTTCATTTATTGTATCTGGATTGTTTACGGTTTACAAAGAAGCGATTAAGGAAACACCAAACCTCTTTGTGGAAGTGTGTCAGTGTGTGTGCATAGAACTGCATATCAACCCCATGAACTTATCAATAAAACCTTTGTCCACGAGACTTAAGGATTCTTGCGGTACGTCTTTCAGCAGAGTCGTTAAAACATGGTAAAACCAATATGTCATCCTCATATGTGTCCCAGGAGTCTAGTTAACTGAGTGTCCAAGGCGGGCCCACATCCTGCAAGACTGGCTAACTTTAGCCCTGTACTTTAAATGTTAAAGTATTCATAAAATAGAATTATGATACTAGTGTAGAAAACCCCCAGAGAGAGACAACTATTAATACAGGTCACTGGTCTGTTTGTGGGAAGGTCAGACCTGCAGGCAAGTGTGTCAAAATTTGGGCTTTAAAAGCAGGGCAGTAAAATAAATAGTAGGAGTCTGTATGGTTTTCAACTTGCACGTAGCTCTATGTGACACTAGAATATGGAAATAATTAAAGGGGGAGAGGAAATGGTTAATGCATTGATTACATACAATAGACTGTTAAGGTCGAGCTATTTTTTTTATCATCCAATTATAGAGGATAAAGTTTGGTTGTGAAGGACAGATTACAGATAGCACATGTGTGAGCCACTTAATAATTCAAGTGAGCACGATTGTGTTTATGTGCTCACACATTTTGGCAGAAAATCATTGTAATATGTAAAAGAAAAGCTGAGTCACAAGGATCAGCTGTTAGTAATTGGTTCCATGGTAAACACTGATTACTACTGAGGGAGTGCAGTTCAATACCTCCAACACATTAATACCAGTGTGCCTTTATTGTACCCTAGTGCTTGTTTTCGGTGTCTCCCAGTAAAAGCATAATTTAAACTCTAAAAGAAAATTAAGTCAATCACATTATAAAAATAATTAATAACAACACTGCTTCAGAGGCCAATGCTGGTGCTAAAAAAAACAATTCTTCTGGAGGGGTGGCAAACACGATTAAATCAGTTCATAGTCTCAGGGCTATCAACCTCCTTAACAAGTGGGCCGAAAAGGAAAACCACTGGGGGTTCATGGGCCACACAGAGTAACACTACATGAATGAATCACTACAAATAAATCGTACGTTTGTTTGCCTAGTTTGGCTCATCCTGAGACACTCATGCAGCTTCTTATAGGTCCCTTCTTCTGATGGCATTCATGAGAAAAGCTAGACTCAAACGTATCGGTTGAGCCAAACATTGTCAGAATAAGTGATGCCAGTTCCTGATTGTGGGGTACTGATACTGGCTAGTATCACCGGCTATACACAGAAACCTGATTTGCATGCAACTATGTTTCTCCTTTATTTTATTTATTTTTTGCATGCAACCTCTTGCGGGCCAGAAAAAAATTAAGAGGGGCCGCATTTGGCCCACGGGCCGCTAGTTGAATAGACCTGGTCTAGTTCATCACAAGATGACTTCACCACATGTAGAAGCATAAATCATTTTCCTGTGGGTTGAACACTAGTGATTTGTACATCGGCACTGTTACTTAATGTATCACCTTTAATGTCTTCCCCTCTCTCAGTCCAAGCTCGGTCACCTTACTCTTATCGTATGCACGGCCCATGGATACATATATGGCTGGAACAAGTTCCTGAAGCCCTCCACCTACAAGTGGTGGACCCCGCCGGGCTACATGCTGTGTCTGGTGGTGCCTTCCGTGGTCCTGGTCCTCAAGCTGCTGATGGTGCTGCCCTGCGTGGACCGGAGCCTGGGCCGCATACGGCAGGGCTGGGAGAGGACGGGGCCGGAGGAGGGGAGGGCCAGCCTCAGGGCCACTACCTCTCTGAGAGATGGATGGATTATATATATATATATATATATATATATATATATTATATATATATATATATATATATTATATATATATATATATATATATATATATATATACTGTATACAGTGGTAAGAGAATACGTTTATGCACCCATGCTTAAGTTGACTAAAAAGAAAAAAACACATTTTGGAAATTGATTTTAAAGGAGACATATTATGGCGTTTTTACAACAAGTAAACATAGTATTTGAGTTCCAGAAAACATGTTTTCGAAGCTGTTTGCTGGATATAGCTTTTAGGAAAAAAAATCTTGCCTACCCCTATTCCCCTCTGTTTCAGTTCCTTCAGAATGCGCTATTTCTGGTGTCTGTAGCTTTTATGCAAATGAGCTGCTGCCCATTGACCAATGAGCAGACTGAACCACAGCATGGGGGAAAAGGGATTGTTGGCGTTTGCGGACTCCAGGAGCTCTATATCTATATAATATAATATAATATAATAATAATAATATTATATATGGGTCTTTATATAATATTATATCTAATATCACGGCCAAAAGCTATGTGCGCCCGGATTATATTATGAATCATAAAGACTGCATCTGACGTCTCCGGCACTTCCACATCAAGTAAAGACTCGTAGTGGGGGATATCTCGGCCATGGCTGAGAAGAATTAGGGGAAAGGAACTTTGGCCTTGACTCTCTGAAGTCCATGAACTGTGACATGGAAGAGAAAGAGTTGTACTCCGCGAGTTGAGCTGCTGGACTGCCACGAGCGCCCCGCGCCGGAGCTGCCAGACTGCTTGCCGGACTGCTGCTGTTGAAACCGTTCGGCCGCCGGAACTCCGGCAGCGCCGAGTGATGTACTCCGGGAGCTGAACTGCCGCCGAAGCTTTCCGGCTGCTCCAACGGGTGTCCTCCGGCAGCTGAAAAAACTGACGGGGGTAGCTCGGCGGCAGTCCGACAGCTCCGCTCCGAGAATACAATCCCTTTCTCCTCCTCCGGTCTGCCGCCGAAGCTTTGCGGCAGTCCGGCAGCTCCGGCGGGGGGTGGCAGTCTGGCAGAGAACGGGATTGTACTCCCGGAGCCCAGCTGCGGCCGAGTTCCCCCTGCCAGAGCTGCTCATCCACTGGTCCACAAAATCTAAGCAATGCTCTGATTGGAGGGGAGTGAGGATGTGGGAGCTAATATTCAACTCTGCCCCCTGCCTATGTAGGAGGGGGCGCTGAAACTGACTCGCTTGTTTGGTAACTGTAGGCGGGGTACATTCAGAAATGCGTATCTCACTCAAAAATCATCGTATCAGACTTTTTCAAAGTTTATATGCGTGTTGGAGCACCAGAGACCCAAAACAACAC
Organism: Melanogrammus aeglefinus; assembly: GCA_900291075.1. Lineage (NCBI taxonomy): Eukaryota > Metazoa > Chordata > Actinopteri > Gadiformes > Gadidae > Melanogrammus > Melanogrammus aeglefinus. The sequence continues at coordinate 53,176 of OLKM01002189.1, forward strand.
CCCAAATCCCAGGAAAAGTGTTGTTTTTCATAATATGCCCCCTTTAATGCCTTAATTAAACAAATGAGGCAGAATCCAGATTTTTCCTTTTTTTTAAGGCCTTTGGAATTAAAATAGCCTCACATCTTCACATACCCTTCACCATGCATAAGGATTGGCATGGTTCTTTTCAGTTAGCCTAATGATTTCTCAATGCAAATCCAACAGGCTAACTGAAATAAAACCATGCCAATCTCTAGGTATGGTGAAGGCTATGTGATGATGTGGGGCTATTTTAATTCCAAAGGCCAAGGTGACTTATTCAGGATGCATATTATCCTGGATCCATGAAATAAATGGCCTTTAAAAATCTGCCTGCCTCTATGGGAATTTAACATAGGGATTCCTATACTTATGCACCCTGTATTTGATACAACATATTATTCATTCACAAAGAAAATTGGTGGCCTAAAAGGTTGGATTTTTCTTCATTTGTTTAATCAAGGCATTACGATCGATTTCCAAAAGATGGTTTTTTTTTTATTCCTATTTTTAGTCAACTTTAGCATGGGTGCATAAACTCATTCTTACCACTGTATATATATTCATAATCATAATATCTATTTTCTATAAATATATGTTAGCATGGAATTTCCGCCCCCCAATTGTATGCAGGTGCTGTAGATGTAGGTTGACCCTTCATATGAAGGAGTGCTATCCTCACACTATACAGTATATTGCTCCCTTCACAGTATTTTTTCACCAATAAGTAAAATAACACCAAATATCATCATAATTTATGTTTCTTTGTTTGTTTTTCTTTTATCTTTCTTTACCAAATGAACAGGTAATTGGCTTCTGGTACAATTAGCAGAGTCAGCTGGAAACTGCTCATTAATATCTGCGTAAGATCTGGAAGAGGAAATCATTTTGTATTTACAATCAGTCCCCGCATCCAGAATTATTTTGAATGTAAAATTGCTTATATTATTTATAGTGGCTTTCAATTGAGCTATTTAACTTGTTGATGTTTTGTCAATTGTACTCCTGAGCCAATTTTGTAATAAAGCAGAGACATAAAAGGCGATTTGAACATGTATTATCGTGGCTATATGGGAACATTATTCATACTGTTTCTGCTATCAACACATCTAACAGATGGGACGGTTTTTCCGTCCCATCTCAGGTTTTCGTGGTTTATCACAACATTTGATATTTGGGTTATTTTGTGTGTGCACACACACACACACACACTCACACACACACACGCACATAGGCACACACGGGCGTAGCATGGAATTCTGGGCCTTATATACAAGAGGTCCTGATGGCCCCCTCCCCCCGAGTTTGTTGACGGGGGGGGGGGGGAAGAGTTGTTGTCGGGGGGTGGGGGGAAAGACAACCTCATGGGGGGTGAGGAAGCATTTCGCGATTGATCATACCACCAGAGGGTAGTGGGAAAATCCAAAAAAAGAAAATTAAGAAATTATTATTATTATTTTATTATTTTCATGGGCCCCCCTCTGCCTTGGGCCCCCCCAAGCCTGTCCACCTTACACCCCCAGTCTGTCGGCCCAACACAAAGACACACACACACACAGCACAGACAGACCCAACAATCACAGGCACACAAATTCATAGATGATCACACAGTCACAACAATCACACAGGCACGCACACATACACACACACACACACACACACACACACACACACACACACACACACACACACACACACACACACACACACACACACACACACACACACACACACACACACACACACACACACACGTCTACAGGTATGTTGGCATTCACATGCCATTTCTTGGCATGACTGTTTATGTTGTGAAAACCGTTTCACAATGAGATGGGAGAGCTTTGTTGCCCAGAGCATCTTGTTATCCCACATCTAACGGCATTATCTGTGCTTGTGATCTGCAATCTCACAAGGCAACCTCACACTCTATTATTCTCCCATTACAAAGATGTGTGGTGGATTGTTTTAGGGCTGCTTCTGCTTTGGAGTACAGTGGGGCTCGTCTGATGAATGCATGAGATATAATATCAGTTTGTAGCCTTGGGGGGAAAATTAAGATGTAATAGCACCAAGAAAAACTGTAAAACAAGCATGCCTTACCATGAAAACTTTCAATCCTGTTCTAGTTCACACCAAACCAGTTTTCACTAGAACAAGATAATGTATTTAGAGCCATGACAGTATTTTTGTTTTATTTTACATGATGTTACTCAGAAAGAAACATAATATAGGCTACATGATTTCCATCCTAGAGAATTTAATTTAAAAGCCTAGATATGAATGTGTCAACTATGCAATTTCTTCTTTGCAAATGACTTTATACAAAAGTGTTTTGAGGAACTGCTAAAACACATGTAGTAGCTGTATTGTTATGTTCTTGACTTTTCCCACAGGTCCATGTTAATAAAAGGGATGGCTCAGGGCTTTCCTGTAGGATAGTTAGGGAAATGCAGCTACAATCCCCCCATTGATTGGCCCATGCATCTCAAAGCAACATCAGCTTACCAGCCCATCAGCAACAGCCATCCCCATATAAATATTATATTAACAGGAGGAGGTAGAGACAGCCGTGAGACAATTCAGAGACCTGCAGCTGTGGTTTTATTTGTCAAAACAAAACATGAATGCTTTTAGGCATGACCTTTTTCAAGGTGCTCAAATGTATTTCATGTATTTTCCTACCTAATAAGTCTCAACATGTTATTGCTCATGGTTGACTCATTCAAACATCCTATGGTTCTTTGTGAGCAAATACGATGTTTACAGACATCTGAAATCAAGCAGAGGGGTATTCCCTCAAAGTCGCAAACGAAAGGGGCGCTTAGTTGATCAAGCCCGGTTAGAACTAACGTCAACTTCCACTTGTGGCTAAAGCCATTCCATCAACACAGTTCAGCCGCGGCTAATGTTATCGTGGATTAAGGGAGCTCACAAGATATGTATCCAGCCCAGAACTGTGAATGTTGAATCATGGATCAAATGCCTTTTCCAGCGGCGGACAGAAGGTCTGCTTGTTAAGGTCTTTGAGGAATTCAAGCATATAATAACTCAAGAGGAGAACAGGTTACCATTAATAAAAACAGGGAAGCCGCCTGGCAATAAAATCGCCAATCTTTTAAATGCATAAGCACTATTAAGCGTAACATATTTAAAGTTAATATTGACTGTACATTTGAAATCAGGGAGATAGTCTCGAGGTAACGTGTTGGACTTGCACCCGGTCGTTCGGGGTTTGATCCCCACCTAATTAGCCATTTAGAAAGGAACTGGAGAAATCAAACAATTTCATGCCTTTTATTTTCCATTACTTTGAATATTCTAAAATGACTATTCATAGTATTTATCTCAACAGAGGTCGACTCGGCTGCCTTCCAAGAAACTCACCTGAATGGAATTCATGTGGCTGACAATTTCCCATGCAGGTGGCTGCTCCTTGTGACAAAGGCTTCACATTCAGTAACGTTAATATTGTCATTAACTTTACCATCGGTTTTTTCAAGTTAGATTTGGGTTCAAGGAAAATTGTAAGACATATTTATTATAGTCAATTATTAAGCATAATTTCTCTGATATAAAGGGAATCACAAAAATAAGCCAACGCCAAGACTCCAATGACACACACAGGATGCAAACTCGGGTCACCCGTACTACAGGGCTAATGCTAGACCACTCCTAAATTTGATAGAATACATATATTTCTCTAGAAATGTGTTGAGAAAATATCCTGGATAACAATAGATAGCAATTCATTAAAATATTTATTTGCATCATTTAATCTTAGACCCTTAGTGCAAATATAAGCTTTTCGTACTTCATATATGTAAATTTATGACAAAATCGTGAGGACTAGGCTTGACGGTACCTTCTGATGGTACACTTGTTTCCGATGGACTTCTCTGAAACACTGATCAAGTTTTCCGAAAGCATTGTTGGCCTAAGTGGTTTGTGAAGTGCGTCGTACGAGCATTGTACACCGTTTCCCAAAATCATTGTAGTAATTTCGCAATGCCCCAAAACAGTGGTTACATCCGATACTTACTCATAGATTTCTGTTAGATTTAAACAGTAAAGACAGAGACATGATAGAAGTCAACAACAACATCATTTATTGCAGCAATTTATTCCAAAAATACACTCACAGCCGAAATGTACCGATCAAACGCCACGTCACAAGGCAACCCTCTCACAAGGCATATAATAAAATCAAATGATTCCATTTCTCTTGCGTGTGAGGTCGCTTTCGAGCTGCATTTGCTGTCCCCCTCTGATTTTAATTCAACCATCATGGTTAAAATGTCCTCATATTAATCAATGGCAGAATACTGTACACGAATCATGCTGAGACCAGCAGCTATCGGAGAATTTCAGTGAGGCTGTGATGAAGTTCATTATTTATTGGACCGTGTCTAGACAGTTACAAACATCCCTGATGTTAGTGGAGTGCACAATTGCCAAGTTGAAAACGTGGTTTCTGCATTGAACATACACTGCTGCGGGAAACTGTGCTGCGATGCGTTCCTGAACGCTGCACGCTTTCCTGCTTACATTACCAGCACCATCATAAGGCGTTTTAACAATGCCAAATATGCCGTCGTATGCATGCCTTTTTCGCGGCACGGTCCGCGCGTTTACACTGCCCGATGTAAATTGCCTGCTTGAGTTAGCACCCCAATTTACCCTCCCGGACCCTGCACACATTTGCAGTTTATTAGGTTTGAGGCCGCGGGGCCAATGGCCACCCCACTTTTCGTGAAAAAATATACTGTATATGTATATTAGTTTTTTAGCCTTTATTGATGAACTATTTTGTTTCTTAGTAATGTTTTGGCCTAATATTGTTACTATACAAACAAAGAGAGCTTTGTCTCCCCGCGACCTTAGATTGATTGAGTCTAAAACTTTATCAATGATTCAGCCAATGAGAGTAGCCTAAACAAATGTGACATGCTTGTGTTCTGCAAATTTTTCGTCTGCGACGTTCGAAAACCCCATGACGAAAATTTGGCATCCCGCAAATTTGGGTGAATAGCATGACGTATCCATTGTTGACATGGAGGGAATCCCTTGAACAGCTGGAGCTCACGGGCAGAGTCTACTAACTAGTAAAGAACTAACTAGTAAAGTAAAGACTAGTAGAGATGCGCGGTTGGCGGTCATACGGACACGTGGATATTCCACGGGTTGGGTGGATTGTGAGAAAAAAAAAAATACTTGGAGGAATTGCGGGCAGGTCGCGGTTGAAATAAATCAATCAATAAATAATAATAAATAGGTTAATATTAACTAGACTAACGGCAAACTGACAAATTATAATTTTCTATAATCTCCCTGCTTCTTGAAATCTCCACCAAGCTGGTTTTCCATAAGCATTCCACTGTGCGATTATCCCTGCTGCATATGCCCTCACACATTGTTGAAATCATATGCTGGATTCTTTATTCTTTCTATGTGTCTTTTAGTTAATGATCAGGCTATAATAAGACCACGTTGGCTATGTTCGCTGCCAACAGGTGACTTTTCATAGTGGTTGGCCATTTTAGCGAGCCGATAGGCTTTTTGTCGGAACGCGGAACACGCAACTCAAAATCGGGATGACATTACAGCTCATCCACGCATCTCTACTAACTAGACTTCACTGCACTACGCAGAGGACCGCCATCATAACGCCTAGGAACTCGGGGTCCATTGTTATTCACACTTTGTTGCTGCATTGATGCTGCGTGAAGAACTGCATTAAACACAACCAAAGTTTCTACAGTCAAATCCAAAAGCCATCTATAATGATGACGCCGCTTCCTATTGGTGCTAGGGGCGGCAATTGACGCGTGTTAAATGTGCACCGCGGCGCTTCGGCGCTGGTGTGTGAGTGTGGCCGGCTTTAGGATGATGAGGTGTCATGTGCTGTTCGACACATGCATGTGCATTTGTCCCCCCCACCACTGAAATCATTATGGTGCCACTGGGATAGAGGTATTGCTGCGCTGTCTCTAAAGAGACAATGCAGCGATATCATCATGAGCAGTTCTAACTGGAGAGAAAGTGAAATCCGCGAGCTGCTGATCATGTGAGAGAAGGTTATGCCTTAAAGACCTTGAAAGATGGTGCGATATACGAGAGAGACGCAGAGGAACTTAAAGGTGCCATGACATGCTATTTTATGGATGATTTAATATAGGTATTAGTGGGCCACTAACACAGTATTCAAAGATGTTCCCGAAATTCCGCCGTGGTGCAGAGTTACAGCCACTCCGAGCCAGTCGCACATTGAGCTTCCCCCAAATGCGCTGTTTTTCTTCTGTAGCTATAATGCAAATGAGGAGGAGCGAGGCGGGTCAAGGAGGAGGGTGGGGGTGTGGCCCTGAGCAGCTTGCAGCTACGGTACCATGCGCTCTGTTTACAGTGGATGTATCACAATGACGAGGCGCACACAGCCTTTAGCCGTGTACTGTGAATATTCTAGAACACATGGGACTCCTGGAGCTCGATATCTAAATAATATCGTATGAATAGATATCTATATCATATAATATATATTATCACAGCCAAAAGCTGTGTGAGCCGATATTATGAATCTCAAACGGCCGCGTTGGGTTCTCAGACGTTCCTGGTTCTTCCACATCCACATCAATCTGAAGTAGACTGAACCATGACATGGAGGAGAAAGGGATTGTTGCCTGGCAGCGCTTAGGCACCTCCGCCCCCTGCAGCGCCGAGGCGTTGGTCCCTCGGCAGTGGGAAGCGGGGCTCAAGTGGGAGACATTCGTGGCCAACAATCCCTTTCACCTCCATGTCGCGGTTCATGTTCTTGAGGGAGTCAAAGCCAAAGTTCCTTTCCCCCAATTCCTTCGCAACCATGGCTGAGATAACCCCCACTTCAGTCTTGTTGTGGAAATACAAGAGACATCAAAGAACCGACAAGGAATACTTGCATTACAGTGTGTGTATTCACACACACACACATGTGGCGCTCGCACGGACGAGTCTCATGGGCGGGCCAAATTCTCTGGGCGGGTCAGGCAGAGTAAGGGGAGAAGCTTAGATGCTATGTGACGACATATGAAACCACATCCAAATCAGCGCGCTTGAGCCTCTGTTTTTTCAAAGGCGAGCAGAACACCTAGTGCTCGTTTTACCCCGAACGCAAGTTTTAGCCACTGGGGGACCATAGGCAGGCTAGGGGAACTCATATTTATGTAAGAAAACCTCATAGATTTTCATGCCATGGCACCTTTAACGAAAGTTCTTCTGCATCTCTCTCGTAGATCACAAGGCTTTTGTTCGGATAAAAAACAAGTCGTCAGAAAAATAAAGAATACGTTGGCGTTGTTGCACTTGTAACTGCAACCGCTAAGGCAGTAGTCCGGGAGCTAATGCTGCTTTTTAGTCAGGTGGGGATAGCATGGGACGGACCAGGTGTCATGTTTTATGTCACGAGTGTTAAAGGAACTTCTTAGTCTCCTACAGGTCTTCCCCACATCCTCTTCGCCGTTCGCGAGGTACCCCAGGCCTCCACAGGGTTCTCCATCTTTGGCACAGCAGGCCCAGGCTCTGACCAACAACCGTGGGGCCCAGCTGCGTCTCTTCCGGCCGGGTGAGTGGGTCCTGGTCCTCATCCCAACAGCCGAATGCAAGTTCATGGCCAAGTGGCAGGGACCGTATGAGGTGGTCGACCGCGTGGGGGAGGTGAACTACTGGGTGCGGCATCCTGGGAGGCGTAAACCCACCCAGCTGTATCATGTTAACCTCCTCAAACAGTGGAAGGCTGGGACAACCCTACCGGTTCTGGCTCCCTTGGTCCTTATCGCCCGGCAAGGCATGCCAGAGGTCCCTATGGGAGAAGACCTCCGAGTTCCGGCTCCCTTGGTCCTTGTCCCCGGCATGGCGTGCCGAGGGCCCGATGGGAGACGACCTCCAATCTCCGAGTGATCACTCGGAGCTAGAGCATCTTTGCAACCACGGACCACTGCTCCAGAGAACCGTCTCAGAGGAGGCCGACGGACCATACGGACGGACCGCCGCATCCCAAGACCGGGACAGCATGTGAGAGAGAGGACCGGAACATCCACAGAGGCTCAAGGAACCCAGACTTTGATTTATAGTTTTGCTGTGACGGGAGATTCCCCATTTTTAGGATTTGGATTTAATAAATGTGCCTTTGCCGGCTGTTTTTGCAACAGAGAAGTGTACTGTTTGGGAGGAGGCAGGGTATGATGGAACCGGGTTACCACAGTATGTATATGACTATGAATTAAAATTAATGATTTGAACTTGAGGCTAGAAGTTTGACTGCATTCTCTTTCAACCTATGATTTGAATAAGATGAATTCATGAATTTTCTAATAAACGTGCATTGTTGATATCAATTGTGCTTGGTGTTTTGCTTTTGTAATGCGCTCAATGATGAGGTTGATTTCTTGGTCTCACAATTGATTTATTTGATCATGTTTTCTGTAACAGACAAAACACATTCCGTTTCTGGCAACAGCTTGCAATGAACGTCTTTCATTCAGAACTCGCGATACTCTACTTGTTCATAAAACATAACAGTATGATCCCCTTGTGTGGTCACGTGACATTACTGGAGGGAAACATCGGCTACCCTACTACTGCGAGCCAATGAGTAGTCTGCAAACACATCACGTTTACTTTAAACAAACAGCATTATTAACCTTTAAATGTTATATTACATTCTATTAACTGACTCAAACTAACACCAGCTCACCTGTAACAGACAAAACACATTCCGTTTCTGGCAACAGCTTGCAATGAACATCTTTCATTCAGAACTGGAGATACAATCTATTTCTTCAAGCTCTGGTGATACGTACATTAGCGCTGCTGCCCCGTGGTTGAATGGCTGGTGCATTTACAACCAACCTAATAGAAACTGGTTGAACTCAGCAGAACTACTAACTCTCCTGAACCCAGGGTGCCACACTTTCACACTATAGGTCCTCAGCTGTGTCACTACCAAATATGTCAAGGCTACGCAATCTCTGAGAGTGACACAACTAGCGCTCTGACACAATCAGTGATTTTAAAAAACAGACTCACGTTGATAGCTTAAGCAATTTATTGAAATAAACTAAACTGTGATAATTGCTGTTTGGCTTCAAAAGGCCCCTATAAATATGAGTCTTTGTGTCTTTTCCCTAGCCAGCGGATCGTGGTTCACGCTAAGAACTAAATTTACAGCCTATCAGCTTCCAGCACTAGTGACCTAATGGTTACAAGGGGTTTAGAGTAAAAGCCGGCTTAAATTAATAATCTTTAAATAGTAAATGACTGAAGTGCACTATATAAAAGCGGTGTTATTGTGAAATAAATGTGGTAAATGATTTAATTTACTAAATTAGGTTTACATGCTTTAATATTAAAAATAAACATTATTTTCACACTGTCCTTTGATGTAAAACAGCTTTACCCTACCTCTCAGAAAATGCTTGGTTGTAGCTCATCTCTTTAAGGCCCCCCTCCCGGCGTGGGAGGCAGGCTCTCTTTTCGTCACAATATTGCTGTAAAGCGAATGCAATTCCGCCCCCGCTGCTCTGATTCTTCGGCCATCCTCACGCTCCATCATGCCCTCACTCGCGAACAAGAACCCGAGGTACTTGAACTCCTTCACTTGGGCTAAGGACTCATTTCCTATCCGGAGTAGGCAATCCACCGGTTTCCGGCTAAGAGTCATGGCCTCATATTTACTGGTGCTGATCCTCATCCCAGCAGCTTCACACTTGGCTTCTAGCTGATCCATTGAGTGCTGAAGGTCACAGGCCGGTGATGCTATTAGGACCACATTATCTGCAAAAAGCAGGGATGAGATCCCCAGACCACCGAACTGCAACCCTTCCCCACCATGAGTACGCCTCAAAAATCACAAACAGGATTGGAGACAAAAAACAGCCCTGGTGGAGGCCAAGACCCACCGGGAGCCAAACTGACTCTCGCTTTGGGAGTACAGAGATTGGATGGCCCTGAGGAGTGACCCCCCTGCCCCATACTCCCACAGCACCTCCCACAGTTTCTCCATATTCCTCCAACGCCTTCTCCAAATCCAAAAAACACATGTAGACCGGTTGGGCATACTCCCAGGCCCCCTCCAAGATCCTTGTGAGAGTGAAGACTGGGCCCCACCACGTCCGGGGCGGAAACCACATTGTTCCTAATCAATCTGAGGTTCGACAATCGGCCGAACTTTCCTTTCTAGCACCTTGGAGTAGAATTTACCAGGGATGCTGAGAAGTGTGATACCCCGGTAATTGGCACACACTCTCAGGTCCCCCTTTTTTAACAGGGGAACCACCAGCCTGATTTGCCACTCCTTTGTCCACTGTAGTGGACTCCTACGCAATGTTGAATAGGCGTGTCAACCAAGACAGCCCCTAAACACCCAGAGCTTTCAGCATTTCTGGCTGGATCTCATCATCCCTGGAGCTTCGCCACTGCGGAGATGTTTGACTACCTCAGTGACCTCCACCAGGGAAATTGACGACGAACCACCATCAACCTCGAGCTCTGCCTCCATCACAGAGGGGGTGTTAGTCAGTTCCAAGAGTTCCAAAGTATTCCTTCCAACATTCGACTACCTCCTCAGTTGAGGTCAACAGAGTCCCATCCTTACTGTACACAGCTTGGATGGTTCCCTGTTTACCACTCCTGAGGTGCTGGATCGTCTTCCAGTAACACTTTGGTGCCGACAGAAAGTCCTTCCCCATGGCTTCTCCGAACTTCTCCCACATCCGCTGCTCAGGGATGCCAGAAAAGTTCCGCCGGAGGTGTGAGTTGAAGATCCCTATATCCTATAGCAATCAATAAAGGAAATGCTCTGGCAAGAAAAGCATAAAATATCTGTGGCTGTCGCAGGCCCATAGTAAGCCTATCCAATAATTGAATGATTGGATGGCAGTCTGGCGACCTTCCTACCTGGCCATCTGCAGGCACTCTGCAATTGCACTGATTGCACATGAACAGAGCCTTCTACAATGCCAACCTACTGCTAAAGCTACCGATCTAGTCAAGCCTTTTGGGGGAGTGGCTTCAGAGGGAGGCCTTGATGGTTTGAATACTGCTTTCTCCAAATGGCCTCCCCTAGCTTCTACCAACCAGAAAAGGTGGCCGGATCAACCATGTATTTCATTAAAAGTAAACATTCATTTAAAGAAAAAAGTTTACTTTAATTCATTTTATATTTATTTGCACATTTCATAAAAGGACTAGTCAAGCTGTGAAAATACAGAAAATATATAAGGGGGGGTACCTCTTTTTTTTTGGGCCCCTACCTCTCTAAATAGTTTGAACAGCAGAGGCATCAAGGAAACGAATAGCTTTGATAAAGATAAATTAAATATCACTCATTTTATCCGTAGAGCAGGATATAACAGTTTTTGATGGTCCCCAGGCCAACTGTTTTTGATGGTTCCCGGCCAAACGATGCGGTGGCACACCAGAACTTGTCCCAGTATGGCCGATGGCCAGTAAACCCCTGCAGTGCAGCATCAAGCAGGATCGTGAGGTTGTCCAAGGATCACCAGAGAGGAGCCTTCCTCTGGGATGGATGACAGATGAGTTCCTTGCACAAAAATTGTGGAAGAAAATTACGTTTACAGGCTGTGTGCCACAGCTCTCGCTCAGGCTGGCCTCTTCTTCCTACTGCAACACAAAGCACACACATAAATACACACTCCATGGAAGGGCTGATTGCGAGCAGGTGCCACAAATCAGACCCAATCAATCCAGCAGATCCATAGTGCTCCAAACATGACAGTACGTCCCCCCATATACCCCTACTACCCGACACAGGCCGGGGACACATCCGGCCACCAGCTTACTCTTCTCCCCCCCCGTGCCAATTTTGAAAATCCTTGTGTATGAATTTACAGATCATTGACTTCAAGGTTGGGTTGAAATGCTCACACAAGCCGTGTGAGCGGCTTGTGGGGCTGGTTGATAGACGCTTGTGCGGATGGCCTTGATGTTCAACCCATAAAGTTCCCTATGCGTGCGCAACATGAAATTGGTGCCCTGGTCAGTAAGAATCTCTTTTGGAATTCCCAAACCCGGTATGACATAAAACAATGCCTGCGCAACACCCTGTGGGTGATGTTG
>OLKM01002189.1:69977-80312 GCA_900291075.1 Melanogrammus aeglefinus
AGCGCTGCTGAGACCCCACTGCATTGACGGCCTCGCAAACACGCTCCCACTCACTTCTCTTTTTTTTGGTATTTATACCTGTTGACAGGGTTCCAAATAGCATATGCTTGCGCATTTCTATCTCCTGGAGCAAAATCTCGAGCTCGGCCTCCGTGAAGTTTTGAGACCCTCTCTAACCTCCTGAAAACCAAGTTGTGCTCACCTGACATCAAAGACTTCGATCAAACCAAAACCATTGACATCTGGCATGCTGACAGTTTTGCCCTCATGCAGGCCTGAGTTTGTGCGCAAACATGGAACAAAAGGAACTGAGGATGGCTCAGATTCAGATGAACAAATGAGCGCACAAGAAATGTGTTAAAGCTCTGAAATTATCAAAATGAAAAATTAATGATTTTTTTTGTTGCATGCATGTACTGCATGTGTATGTATTGTACTTGAATTGTTTTAATAAAATCCAAAATGTAAAAATAATTCATTCAGCGGCACTCATCTCTCTTATTTTCACTGGAAAAAAATTGGCTACTGGAAATTAGTAGGGTATACGAGAGAATATAGTAGTGTGTGAGAGAGTATAGTAGTGTGTGTGAGAGAGAGTTTGATTAAAACGGAAGTAAGTTTAATTCCTCAGTTCCTTATAGGCTGACAGAAGAGGCAGTAGCTTCCGGCGCTGAAAATACTGCACTGTAGTTACAGAATGAATGATGAGGTTGATTTCTTGGTCTCACAATCGATTTATTTGATCATGTTTTCTGTAAAAGACAAAACACATTCCGTTTCTGGCAACAGCTTGCAATGAACGTCTTTCTTTCAGAACTTGTGATACATTCTACTTGTTCATAAAACATAACAGTATGACCCCCTTGTGCGGTCACGTGACCTCACTGGAGGTCTAACCTACTTCGGCTAACCTAATACTATTCGCCAATGTGTAGTCCGCTAACACATCACGTCTACCTTAAACAAACGGCATAATTAACCTTTACATGTTATGTTACATTCTATTAAATGATAGCATCATTGTGCACAAAACTAACACCAGCTCACCTGTCAAAGTCAAAACACATTCCGTTTCTGGCAACAGCTTGCAATGAACGTCTTTCAATCAGAACTTGCGATACATTCTACTTCTTCGAGCTCTGGTGATATGTAACATAGCGTTGCTGCCCCCCTGGTGGAATGGCTGGTGCATTTACAACCAACCTAATAGAATTGAACACAGCAGAACAACTAACTATCCTGAACCCAAGGTGTCACACTCTCCCCCTCAAACTAAAATGTCTCTGACATTTCTATGTATTAATATACCTTATTATCCACATCAATGATACGTCAATATCCTTTCCCAGACTCAAGGGCTTCAGTTATCACCTGGAACTTTTGTCCCCCTTTCTCAAAGTACATTCTTTAAGTAATTGAAGCATTCCTGAAATACCACAATTGAGATAACATATCTTCATTCACCCTTGTACCTCACTGTCCATCCAGGTCCAGGGGCGCCACAAAGTGTAAACTGATGGAACCGTGTAGTTCATCTGCAAATTGTTCATGCCTGCTTCCACCACAGAGGGTTTACCCAGTTCTCCATAGGTCAGCAGCCTTAGCCGACGCCGTTCTCTCTGTGGGTAGATATTCAAAGATTGCGGATCAGGCTCTTCATCAGATGCTTGCGTCGAGTCTGGTTCGTCATCTCTTTCCAGGTATGGAGCCTCTTCTTCCGGTTTGTCCAGGTCCACTGTCTCTTGTATTTCTGAATCACTCCCCTCTTTTTCCAGTGGTTCTGCTTCCACTTCAAAATCAGGAACAAAGGGTGTTGCAGCTGGATTCAGTGCACTATTTTCTCAAGAATGACGTCTCTTGTGAGAAAACCTGCAGACATACTTGCACTCATCTTCACTTTCACTGCCTGTATGTTCAAATGGATGCATTTGTCTTCTGTTTACCTTCCTCACATGTCCCTCCCTCTTGGTGTTGGAGTCCGTCTCTTGTCGTCGGACCACATTCTGCCTGCCATTCTCCTGTTTATCAAATGACAAACTGTCACATGAGAGCAGCAGGTTTCTGTGGAGCACCCTTGTCTTTCCACCGCCTTCCGGCATAACTGCATATACCGGGCTGTCATTGCTCCTCCGTTTCAGCACCAGATGGGCTTTATCCTCCCAATAGGATCTCAGCTTGCCCGGGCCTCACCTTTGAGACAGGTTTTGGATGGGATCTTCCCCCTGGCTGCAGATCACTTGCATGGATTTTCTTGTCGTACAACAGTTTCCCTCTTGAAGCTTCTTTGGAAGCTGTCCTCGAAGCAATCTCATATGCCGGACGCATTCTGGCCTGCCAGTTTAAAGTTTACACTTTAATACTCTGAATACGCAAACTGCGTGTAGTGGTCCATAACTACAAGGATGAATTCATAACCATTCTTGAATGTTTCCAGATAGAGGAAGTCCATTGACATGAATTCGAATGGGCGTGTGGTGACGATTGGAACTAGGGGTGCCCTTGTTTGCTTTTGTGGCCTTCTCCTTTTCAAACGCTAACAGGCATGCATAATAAAATGTTCCACCTCCTCTTGCAGCCGAGGCCAATAGAACCGTTCAAGTCAAGTCAATCAAGTCTAAAGTTCTGTCTACCCCTGGATGCCCCATTTCTTTGTGCAACTCTGAAAAAAGTCAGACAATACTCACTCGGGAGAACAGCTGATGCCGGTTTCCTGATCGTCTGTAGAGCACACCTTCTGAGTTGAGATACAGTTTAGTCCACTGATGCAGAAGCGCCCGCACACCTGGATATTCTGAGGTACATGATTTGGCTGATGGCCGCTGGTTTTTCCTTTTTAATTCCATGACCCTATGATAGGATCTTTTTCTTGACACTCCACAAAGCTGTTGTGATGTCAAAGGCTTACTCAGGCCTGTCCAAGATGCGTCACTCAGCAAACTTAGCGACTCCACCTTCACCGTACTGGCCCATGTGGGAGGTTCCTCTCCCCGACACCATCTACAGAGGCACTTCTTCTCAGTGCACTGCTGCATAAACATGTCCATGTCTAATGGCATTCTGGAAAGGCCATCAGCATCAGCATTGAACCTGCCTGGGCGGTACTTAACAGAGAAATTAGCTAGCCAGCTGAACAACCCAGCGATGCCCTGTGGCATTTTATTTGGCTGTTGAGAGGACATAAGTCAAAGGTTAGTTGTCTGTATAGACCAGGGATGGGCAACTGGCGGCCCTGGTGGAATTTGTGCGGCCCGCGAGTTCATTTGTATATATTATTGGTTTTTCAGTCGTCATTTGAACCAAACTGTAATTAATTATGTCAGCTGCTAGATGGCGCTCCCCGAAAATGTAAAGGTATGTAGCCAAGTGGATGGTCTTGGAATTACCACGTCGACCTCACCTCCTCTTTTAGCGGGATTTACAAAAAAAAAAGAATTTTACAAACATGAGTGCTCAAAAAAGAAAACTAGAAGGAGACACAGATTATCTTTTTACAGATTGCAAAGGAAAACCCATGTGTTTAGTGTGCTTGGAAACAAAATTGGCAATGAAGGATTTTAACTTGAGCCGCCACTACAACACCACGCACAAAGAAAAGTATGACAAGTACACCGGAGCTGCCAGAGCCGCTATCGTTGCTGATCTCAAGCGAAAAATACACCGTCAGCAAAGCTTTTTACCAAAGCCACGACCACGTAGGAATCGTCACTGAAAGCATCTTATGTTGTTTCCCTTGAGCTTGCTAAAGCAAAGAAGCCCCTGTCAGATGGTGAAATGGTGAAGCGATGTGCAGTTGAGATGGCGAAAGCTTTTGGAGACGACAAAATGGCTAAGAACTTTGAAACGGTCTCTCTGTCCCGACGCACAGAGACCAGAAGAATTTTTGATATTCAAAATCATGTCGAGGGAAAGCTCAGGGAAATCATGAACGACTGCAAGTACTTTTCCTTAGCGCTAGATGACAGTACAGATGTGATGGATGTAAGCCAGCTCCTCATCTACACACGAGCAGTAAACAGTTCATTTGAAGTGCATGAGGAGTTATTGAAACTGGTGTCTTTGCATGACACTACCAAAGGACAGGACATTTACAACGCTGTTGAAAGTGTTGTGAGTGAGCACGGAGGCTTTGACAAGCTATCAGCTGTTGTTGCTGACGGTGCGCCATCAATGCAAGGAAGACGCACTGGATTCGCCGGGCTTCTCAGACAGAGTGGCGCTGACTGTCCAATACTGCAACACATTCTCACTCCGAGAGACGGTCAGTGACTTCGGCTTCGATTTCTGACGCGAAAGGGTACCCTTGCGCTTCCTTTTTCGACGCATGGGGTTTTCCACTCTTTTCAATGTAATCCCTCCACGGCAATATATGACGCTATGAGCATTCATCTCATTGGCTAACGATGGCTGCACATAGAGACGCTATGAGCATTCATCCCATTGGCTAACGGGGGACCCGATGGCTGCGCATAGAGACGCTATGAGCCGGCTTCGGTTTCTGACGCGAAAGGGTACCCTGCGCTTCTTTTTTCGACGCATGGGGTTTTCCACTCGTTTCAATGTAATCCCTCCACGGCAATATATGACGCTATGAGCATTCATCTCATTGGCTAACAGGGACCCGATGGCTGCACATAGAGACGCTAGGAGCATTCATCTCATTGGATAACGGGGACCCGATGGCTGCACATAGAGACGCTATGAGCATTCACGCAATAGTTGTGGGCCAGGAAGTGGATTTTCAATGGTCAGATACAGATCTTGTTATAAACGATAATTGAAGAAAAAGTTATGGTCTACTTATAGATAGAATATTACAACGAAATAATTTGTATATATTATAATATATTATTTTAATATTAAAATTAATTAAATACAAAAACGGCTTTAAACATGTGACATGCCTTTGGCCTTTTCTTTTCAATGGCCTGCGTCAACTGTCACGTCACTCTCGGCAAACCACGTTGGTTAAAGGCGGCAATGAAGCTGCCGTAAATTGTGTTGTTTTTGTCGTAAACGTTAGCTTTCTAACCGCGCTAGCTTGGTTAGGAAATATAGATATTCCATGAAAAATATCTGCCCGTAACGGGGCAAAACAAGGTGTCCTTTGACATCTACGTTTCGAGGCAATTGCAACGGTGGCCATACATGACCATATTTTGACTATGTTTCAGGGTAGTAATTAGCTGTCGATTTTGGAGGCCTTTATCAATAATGACCAGCTATAGATTTGCTTCCCGATTGAGTTTTTCTGACAAATGACATGTTATTTAAGCATTCTACATTAGCAGCTGAGTCCAATGAGATCAAGCTCGATCTTGTGCCACACCGAGATCATGCCCTAGACCATAGGTGTACCATGTAAAATACGGGTCCATGGCACTGGTCCGACCTCCCATTGGTCCGACCTTCCCATTAGTTCGACCTCCCATTGGTCCGACCTCCCATTAGTTCGAACTCCCATTAGTTCGAACTCCCATTGTTCCGACAATCGGAGTAATGAGAGTTCGAACTAATGGGAGGTCCTCATTAGTTCGAACTAGTTCATTAGCGCCCACATAATTATGCTGTCTGTACACACTCCGGCATGGGCGCTCCGGTGCACGAGCACGCACTGACCAGGTTGGGCACGCCATCAGATGCGCATTTCTCCGGCCCCTCAGCTGTGTGTCTGTGGGTAGCTCGTGTGTGTGTGTAGCCTGTGTGAATGGGTGCATTAATCCCTCTGTTCAGCATCTCTGTTAAGATGAATAACACAAATCTCCCCACAGAGCGCGAGCCTGGCACAGAGGTGCGCGCTCTGGCGCATCTGGCACAATCGGTTAACGGCACCGAGAGGAAACTGGCTCCGCTCCGTCCATGTGTGTGTGTGTGTGTGTGTGTGTGTGTGTGTGTGTGTGTGTGTGTGTGTGTGTGTGTGTGTGTGTGTGTGTGTGTGTGCGCGCGTTTCCGAGAGCGCTCTCTCTCTCTCTCTCTCTCTCTCTCTCTCTCTCTCTCTCTCTCTCTCTCTCTCTCTCTCTCTCTCTCTCTCTTTCAATTTGCTTTATTGGCAGGACTGTGATATACAATGTTGCCAAAGCATTGGGACAGCAGAGTTAAAACAAACTCTCAGAGAGAGAGAGAGAGAGAGAGAGAGAGAGAGAGAGAGAGAGAGAGAGAGAGAGAGAGAGAGAGAGAGAGAGAGAGAGAGAGAGCAATGAAAGCGCTTGTCAGAAAGTAGGGATGACAGGTCGAACTAACGGGACCACCCATTGGTTCGACCTCCTATTGGTCCGACTTGTGGTTGATTTTAGTAACGGGAGTAACGGGAGTCGAACCAATGGGAGGTCGGACCAGATGGGTATTTTGTCGGAGTAACGGGAGGTCGAACCAATGGGAGGTCGGACCAATGGGCATTTGTCGGAACTAATGGGAAGGTCGGACCAATGGGTGGTCGGACCAAATGGCAGATTCCCGTAAAATACAGGGGCCATGTAGTGTAGGGGGCCGTGTAGGGCCGTGGAGTGTCATGCTTGGTGTCATTGGACTCAGCTCAATGTGTAGATGCTAAATAACATTGTCATTTGTCACAAACTTTTATCGGGAAGCAAATTCAATAGCTGGTCATTATTGATTAAGGCCTCCAAATTCGACGGCTAATTACCTATCAACATGTTTGAATGTGTTCATGTGTGGCACCATTGCAATCGCCTGGAAAGCGTAGATGTTGAAGGACATCTTGTTTGCCCCTCTACGCCACTAGCCCTACAAGAAATTACTCAGCAAGTGCTCCATCTCGTTGCACCTCACCCAAGCGCTCGCTTGCAAGATTTTGGCCTGAAGTTCTACCCAGAACCTATACCCTAGCCATCCAACATGCATATCTGAGAATCAGGCTTCTCTTTAATAATGACAAAGGTAATGAGAGAAATGCACATTAACTTTTTGTTATCTCATAAGCGGCGTGGTGCCGGTTCCTTTTGACCTTTTGACCCCAGACTTCAAAAACTTGGCCACAGGCCAGCTGTGTCTACACACCTTAGAGCACAAAATGTACCCTCCATCCACAAAAATAGGGGACTAGAAACTAACCTCTGCTTATGTACATTTACTGTACTGGTTGGAGGTCACGCCCCTTTTCCAGCATTTTTCGAGATAGCTAGGGATGCCAAAATGTTTACACACATTTCCCGGTCCCGAGAACGAACATATCCGAGATTTGGAGTTCTAGCCCTTAGAGAAAAAAAAGTTTTCCCCAATGGACTGTCATTTGGACAAAGCCCTCAGAAGTGTTGCCTGCAAGACCTAATGGTTCAGAAATGTGGTGAAAAAACAGTTTTGAGATAGGAAGGTCCTACCGCCCTGAAATTTGAATACCTTATTCTAGGGCCTAACTGGGACCCCCGCACCGAAACAAATTCAGGGCGGTAGGACCTTCCTATATATCTCAAAAACTGTTTTTGGGGTCAAAAGGTCAAAAGGAGCCGGCACCATGCCGCTTATGAGATAACAAAAAGTTAATGTGTATTTCTCTCATAACTTTTCATTATTAAAGAGAGGCCTGATTCTCAGATATGCATGCTGGATGTCTAGGGTGTAGGTCTGGAAAGAACTATCAGGCCAAAATCTTGGGGTACAACGAGATGGAGCACTTGCTGAGTCATTTCCTGTAGGGCTGGAGCCACAGGTTGAAGCGTATGCACCCTTTGAGACCTCCTTTGATATATAAGAGACCCCAAGGTACAGTTTACTTAAAGGTTCTCGACTCAGTCACCTATTGCATCACTGCCTTTAGGGCTTTGGCCTCCTAATTGATCATTGTAGTATAATATGAATGCCCTTCCACATATATATGGATACCTTCCACCACTGGGACGTGGCAACAATTCTCCAAATCAATATGGGGAGGGGGGGGATGCTTGTGGACAGTAGGGGTGTACACTAGGGAGCAAACTAAGGAGAAGGAATGACCTCTCATAAATATTTATTTAATAAATTGTTTCAAATAACCCTGCCTCGTTAAATCAATGAGCTTGGTGTTTTGCTTTAAAAAATAGGTTATAGAAGAATTAGAATTGACGGCAGCTCCTTTGCCGCGTGGTTTTTTAGAGGCCATGTAAGGATTAGAAGGGGCAGTCGATAGCAACCACCATAGCAACCATGACGGTCAAGTGACAGCCCCGTTGAAAAAAATAGAATACCACAGTACACACTCAGGAGATTAATGATATAAAAATTATTATGACCATGAAGTCTTTATTTGCATGGGTTTACATTTTGTTCTGTGTAGCATGGAAATGTCGGAGAAACACTCCCATTCAGAATGCATTGGTTTACATTTCGTTCTTTTGGAGCATGGTTATTTTTATTTATTTATTTATTTTCAGTTTTTGAGGTGCTTCAAAGATGCAAATTTTTCTGCAATAGTCCAAAATCCAATGGAAAAACCCGTTGTCTTTTTAAGTGGCCTCACACAAAACATAACATTATCAAACTTCTCCGTGAACATTTTTAGTTTTCTTTGCATGAAAAATTATAATTTAAATCCACAAACAACATCTACCGGAAGGGGCGTGACTTCGCCACTCTATTGCGGTGACAACGCAGTGTATCCTGAGCAACAAGGATAAATAACAAATATGGCTATATGATTGCATTATCAAATATATATGATTTATATTATATTTATATTATATTATATGATTACATATAAATTCTCGGTAGATCATATTGACGTGTATAATTTAAGTTCACGTGTAGTATGCTATATATAGTTTTAGTGTAGACCTATAGCCTATCACACGTGAACTATCACTACTCCTTCGGGCACGGCTCTGTGGAATGCGATTCAATATATATATATATATATATATATATATATATATATATACACACACACCTCTTTATATTCTGAGAAACATGATATATAAAATATCAAAAATATATAATAAACATTTCGTTCTGCGCAGTACATAATATATATTATATATAATATATAATATATATATATACACATATATATATTATATATAATATATATATATATATTTAAGCATTTGTGGTTTTGCATAAACATAACTAGGGCGCACTGTACTATCTGCACACAACCCTTTCTGAGCCTCTCCTTCTCGCTCTCTCTCTTTATCCGTCCCTCTCTCTTTCTCTTCTCTCTCTCGTATCGTTTTGTGGGCACGTTAATTTGTCTGAGAACATTCCATTCAGAATGCATTGGTTTACATTTCGTTCCTTTTGAGCGTGGTATTTTTTATTTATCTTCAGCTTTTGAGAGGTGCTTCAAAGATGCAAATTTTTCTGCAATAATCCAATCCATGGAAAACCCGTTGGCTTTTTGTCAAGAGAACAGGGCGACGGCTCACTTCCGGGTTGGCCGACATACGTCATCCCTCCACAACTCTACTGTAAAAAACATGTTCAAGTTGATGATATAATAATAATAATAATAATAATAATAGATAATATATAATAATTCTGCAGATAGTAGTTATTTAAGGGGGGGCCATACAAGTCTTTTGGCCATTCGTAGTGTTGATCAGCAGAGAAATTATTTGTCCGCAAAGACGGTGACGTCGCATAGCAACGGAAGACGCTGGGGTTGACAAGTCACCGGACTACCCATGCAAGTGAACGGAGCGTTCCACGGCATCAAGAAAATGAAAATGTCAGTCCAGACCTCAGTCAGCTGCACAGCACAGGCCCTGAGGACCCGTCCGGACATACCACCAGGTCCAGCAGCCTTCCATGCATTAGTCCTGCTCAGTGCTGCACACACGTCGATGGGGGAGAGAGTGAGGGGCTGGTGGTGTGCAGGGAGCACAGCCTTGGTGGCCACCTTTCTGTTTTACCTATCAAAGCGTCCATAAAAAGTGGTCCAGCACATCAGAAAAGGCGCAACTTGATGGGGGAGATGTGGCAGGTTTAAATATCGTAATGGCTGGATGCCCTGGCACATGCTTTTTGGGGTCAGAGTTGCTCTTGATGTGCTTCTCGATCCTCAGCTTGCAGCAGTGTCTGGCGTTTGATTGCCCCTCTTCAGGTGAGCTGGAATCAAGCCTATAGGCCCGGATCAACGATGAGGCGATTTGATGCCTTAATAGGACTCACCTCTTGTTATCATTCGGTTTGGTTGTGGATTGTGGTACATTGTGGATGGTAGTGTGAAAACTGTTTATTTCAAGAGTTCATACGTTGTCAAAAGAAGGGGAGTAATATGTCAATGTCTGTGTGGGTCGATGGTGGCCTTGTGTGGCAAAATTATTTCAGATGTGTACCAAAGCTGCTTCTGAAATGCAGAGTCCTTATGGCCCAAACTATGCTCTCACTGTGAGTTCAACCGTCTGA
>OLKM01002190.1:0-12382 GCA_900291075.1 Melanogrammus aeglefinus
AAGGTTTTCTGTAAAACATGAATCTCCTCTTAAGGCAGGGTTTATATAGGGTAATGATGTGTTAAAATAGCAATTAAGTTGTTTACACAATTTCTTTGATTTATTGCCTATTGTAAAAAGGTAAAATTATTCAGGTGCAGGCTTACTAGGCGTGTTGTGTTTAAGCCTGTAGTACACTCTACAACAAAGTGAAATATCTCATACTTGTGTTTGCTTGAGTTGTGCCATCGTGTGTTCATTCAAAAAAACAGGCACTGTGAAAAAGAAAACCAAGTGAAGTCACAATCGCTTGCCCATCACTTCTCGTTCCATACTCAAGGCAATTCAGGAGGGCGTCTTTGATTTCTGGAGGAGAGAGAGAAGTAGAGAGAGAGAGGAGAGCATGAGAGAGAGAGAAGAGCGGGGGAATGACAGAGGAGATGCAAGAGGACGGCCAGAGAGAAGGAGAGAAGGAGGAGAGGAGGGTGAGAGTACAAGAGAGGAGGGAAGAGAGGAGGACAGAGGAGGAGAGAAGAGAGAGAGTCTAGAGAGAGAGAGGAGAGGAGAGGAGAGAGACGAGAGAGAATTGATCCTTAAACAAGCATGATCGGAGAGGAAGACCAACAAAGAATTTTAAGAGCTACTGCGATGGAGAGAGATAATAAGAAGAAGTTGGACGTCCCCCGCTGCTCTTGCTTTTGATCATTCACACGGGGAGCGCTGAAGAATCAAGTGCATCAGGTAGATGTTGGTAGTTTTGGTCTATTGTGTAATGTGGGAGGGTCTCACCTGTTGTGCTTAAAAGATTGACAGCAACCAGCTGTGCCTGTTAGTCAGTTTTTAAAGAAATTGTACAAAATATATGAAAAGTTAGGACAAGGAAATGGAGGAACAGGGAAGGGGTAGACGAAAGAAAAATGTGGAAAGCCAGACATTGAAGGGACGGCTATTTCCATATAGAACACATCAGTTATATCTTAGTTCATGGAATGAAATAAAATATTACAAAAGAAAATGCGGGCATTTTTGTATCAATCCTGCCCCTCATGCGGCCATTTAGCCTCTTGACGTAAACACAGCATCAGAGGCTCTCTCGCTTCACCACGAGCTCACCAGAATGATGTATTTTTCAGGAGATTGAAATCAAGTTCAGTCCCCTTTTATACTGTTCTCTAGGAATGCGAAAATTATGTGCTGTTGGGGACCGCGCATATTGTCTTTTGTTTGGTTATCCCTCCACAAACAAAATACTCCAACCATGGTGCGAGACGTGGGCCCTACGCGTGGTTTGGTATTGATTCTTAGTTTCATACCAGCACCACCTGTCTCCTTTGGAGTCCCCTTGTTGCGCCTCCTGCCGCGTCCTGGTCTCGTCCCCCACAATATCCCCGCCGGCTGCATTGTACTGCTTCTCTGTTATGTGTTCCTGTCTCTCTGTGTCCCCCTCCTCTTTATGTTTTGTCTTGTGAACCCCCCCCCCCGCCCCCCATCCTTCCATTCCTCCTCCTCTTGACTTTCGTCGTCGTCACCGCCTGGTTCTCACTTCTGTCTCTCCATTCTATATGACTTCGCATGGCAATCATGCATCTCGCGCAGGTGTGGAGCCCCTAGTGCATACTTCACTGACAGAGCGTGGTATAGGTACCCTTCTCTCAACATATACATGCCTCCTATGTGTGCTTGTTTCCGGTGCCTGGTTTTGTGGTTCCACGTGAAGCATGCCAAATTTGCATATTATGTCACGCATTTTGCATGCTTTTGCACCGGGGTTGCGGTTGTGGGGTGTGGGTGTGTTTATTTCTGTATTGTTGTATCTTATGCCGCCACAGATTCAGCCTGCTATTCTCATATTTATTTATTTATTTATTTTTCATTGAGTTAAACAAACTAAGTTGGTTGCTTTCTTCCATCCTTCGCAACACCTTTTGTTCTGCTGTGGTTTTGTGTGTGCCGTGTGTTCAGTTCAACCAACTTAATGTTTTATTCTTGTCAGACTACTAAATTAATCATCATGCATGCTTGGATGCATTTCATTGTGTTGCGCCGCTCGTACGCTATTTTAGCCTCGGTGTTTTAACTTTGTGAAAGAATAGTGAGTGAGGTAGTGACATTATTGAGCACCCGAATGATAATGTGTCCGCTAAACTAAAACTGATTACTTCCACTTTCAGCTATGTCAGCGTATGTAGGTCTCCTAGATTACCAATCCTACTTACTAGTAACCTGAATACAACTGTAAATGTAGACCAAACTGCCGTAATACAAATACATTGCCTATGTAAGTGCCTCAATCTGACAAGCTTACTTCCTGCGGGCCTTTTAAAATGTTAAGGATAACATCACGTCAATCAACGCGGCATGGCGGATTGATAGAAACCGGTTATTGGTTGCCCCAGATTTTGTGAAGATTTGGATTGAATCAGCCTCATACTCCCCACTATGGCACAGTGGCCCCCCACTCTGTTTGACATTTGTTTCCGACAACCATCTCAAGAGCTTGAAGGCTCATCTCCCCGGCATCAGTTATTCGTCAAACATTCATAACGGTGATGTGGAATTCGATCCTACGGATGTTTCAGGAAGCATTGGTCAGCTACTGAAAAGGCACTGGAGTGCTGTTAATGGTTCTCTTCTCTGTATACATCATCCACACAAACATGAAAACGTTCCCATTATCTTCCAGATAGCCAAACGGGGTTAATTAACTTTTTTTTCCATCTAAATACTTTCACATAGGCAAATCTTCCAATTTTGCAGCTACGTTTGAGCCTATAGTGCCTCAAATTGGTCTCACAAATGTGCTTCATCCCCAAAGCAGTTTTTCTGTGAAAGTGGTTATTATCTTTGTACTGAGAACTGAGAATAAAACCAAAAAAAGCAGAAGTCACTTCTCCAGCATAGGTAGCTAATTATTAAGAGACCAGAAGAGACCGAATTCTGGGGGAATGAAACTCTTGGCTGTACTAATTCCCATATTATTACGCTGATTATTCCCATCAACACAGCAGGTACTATTAGGATGTGCATGATCTTAAATAAAATTCCATCGTCTGTCGTGTTGTTATACATTTAATTGCGGTAAATGGGGTTGAATCTTTTTCTGTAAACACAAATACAGAACGTCCCACTCCTTTTGTGATCATTGTTAAATGAACCAGTATCTACAAGAAAACACGTTTTCACTCCTCTGTCCTCCTCCGATGCAATTCGTTGTCTATCGATCTCTGGCGACATATGATATAATTGCGAGGGCAGCTGCAGACCTGATTATTCGTTGTTACTGGTGGCTAGGCAAGAGGAAAACCAGAAAGCAAACATAAAGGCTGGGAGAGAGCACATAGTATGGCAGATGAATACAATGTTTCTGCACCTGACGGGGTTAATTTGTATATTCCACTGCGCTGGCACATACAGTAGTACAAATAAATAACAAATTAACATCATGTCACACAAAAAACACATGAGATTCTAAAAAGAACTGATGCCAGAGATTACTGTTAATGCAAAAAGATCTAGGGTGCAGTGTGCTAGGCTGCCAGCATGTGGAGCTGTGGCCTTGAAATTCACTTAGAAACACACACTTGTGCGCACAAACACTCGACACACACACACACACAACACACACACACACACACACAACACACACACACACACACACACACACACACACACACACACACACACACACACACACACACACTTAAGGTGAATGCTTGTAGGAGACATAACCAAATACATTGCCTTACTGTTTCATTTATGTGTGTTTATATTTTCACATCATTTGTGTGGCGCCATAGTGTTCTGAAATATAAAAAGAGAAAAATAAAACAAACACATACTCAAAAGAGGTACAGACCAAGGTCTGACCTAGCTTGAAGCATCCTTCCCAGAACACCCTGATTTTCCGTTGGATAAAACGTGTTCTCCAGACGTTCGGTCATTTGTGTGATTCAAGAGATCAAAAACAATAACCTAAGATTTCAACACGTTGGTAGCAAGAAATAATCTGGACAGATCTGTTGTCGATGCTGATGTTATCATCCAATCCCATCCTATCACTGATATATTCAACAAAGAAAAAATTCTGGCCAGCCCGTAGCTCTCTCATTGTTCACACAGGTAAACAGTGTTATTGACCGTTTAGTCAGAGCACTACTGTCTGATATTGAGACCATGACGATAAAGGGTTATTGCCTTTCTCTTACTAATGAGGTGATCTGATTGGAGGGGATGCACAGTATGCCAAGGGAGTTTGATAGGAAGACCACATAATATGGAGCCTGGTTAACCCATCCAGATATTTACCAGTCTGCCATGGACTAGGCAGCAATTGATTGTGTTTAATTAAATTCTTAATAAAAAATCATCTTGTTCTCTTCACTCTCGCTGAATAAAGTTGGAAGTAAAAAAAAAAACGAATCCCCGCCCCTAAAAGAAGCCTTCCTTGCAAATTTCTGTATATCCTTTTAACATCATTATTTTCTCATTCTGAGATTAAAAAACTTTTTGGATCGGTATAATGGATGTATTTACACTTTATTTGGGCAT
Organism: Melanogrammus aeglefinus; assembly: GCA_900291075.1. Taxonomy (NCBI): domain Eukaryota; kingdom Metazoa; phylum Chordata; class Actinopteri; order Gadiformes; family Gadidae; genus Melanogrammus; species Melanogrammus aeglefinus. Next base: position 4,528 of record OLKM01002190.1, read on the forward strand.
CAAAATATTTTTTGGTAGATTACAACGCTGGGCTTCTTTTTATATATCTTTGAGAGAAAGTGATAAGGATCTGCACAGAGCAACAGGATGTGAATGTGAGATCAAGATGGTCTCACTAGACTACATAACCAGGATTCCTTGAAAACAACGCTAAAGAAACTGAAATATAGATGATATTTTGAATATATCAGGTTCCTGAACTTGAAACCTTTGCAGGAACTAAGTGCGTTTCCACAGCAGGAACCACCTTCAGCTGGGGACATGGCTTGCAGCGCTGAACACTTCTGATCGGTGGAAGACTCACAGCAGTTAATTTCAGCCAACATCTGCAGCCGCAAACCTGCAGGTTTTTGTTTACTTTAAACTGCAGTACAATTCAACAGTTCAATACAGTTCAATCAAACACAGAGTTCTTATTGCATCCATAGTGGATCTACATTCATGTAATTATCACTTTCTGTTATGTGTTGATTATTCTCTAAATACAAAGGGTATATTGATGGAAGTACAGAGCATATGCTTGTCATCACCGTCTTTTTCACTGCCGTGAATCTTATTGGAAAATGCTGCATATCCACGCCTTAACTTACATTATGCACAAAACGATGCAGCATAATTATGCAGTTTTGTGTGTCCGTTTTTTTTTTTCTCAGTCTTTTTCCATGTCCATATTTGTTACATGTCCGATAAAGAGGACCTTAATTTGCCTATCCTTCGCAGGTCCTTGCACTGCGTTGGCAACACTGACAACGAAACAGCCGTCATGGAGTTATACATGTAGTAAATTGTTATTACATCTTGACAATGAATCATTCTTATTGGCCGGTTGTGATCCCTTCACTACTTCATCCTCTTCATGTCTGCTTTGGTGCACCACTGAGGACGATACTGACATGGCTGCAAAAAGATAAACCTTCTATCCTAGCCCTGCAGACAACGGACCATCTGCGGGTCTGAGAGGTACCTCCGAGGCCCATCTAAAGGCAGTAATCACCGCCTGACAGGTGGACCTGAACCCCGGGCCTCCAACACCCTGTCAGCCTCCTTATCTCTCTCCCCGTGTGGTGTTCACTGCGGAATTGGCCTTTCATTGCTTACTCTATCCCCCAAACTCTACCCATACCCTCCAAACTCCACCCATTACCCTCAAACTCCACCCATACCCTCTAAACTCTAACCGTACCCTCCAAACTCCACCCATTACCCCCAAACTACACCCATTCCCTTCAAACTCCACCCATTACCCCCAAACTCCACCCATTACCCCTAAACTCCACCCATACCCTCTAAACTCTAAACGTACCCTCCAAACTCCACCCATTGCCCCCAAACTCCACCCATTCCCTTCAAACTCCACCCATACCCCCCAAACTCCACCCATTACCCCCAAACTCCACCCATTACCCCCAAACTCCTCCCATACCCTCCAAACTCTAACCGTACCATCCAAACTCCTTCCATACTCTTCAAATTCCACCCATACCCTCCAAACTACACGCACACATCTGAAACTCCTGCAACATTAAAAAAAAGGGATGATACCAGTCAATGCAGAAATAGTGAATCAATAATCAAAGATCAAAATGATTCTAAATCTATGTTCATGTATTCATTCCGAAGGCTGTTATCTTTTTCTTTGCCAAGAAATGCTCAATGCCTTCCATAGGGTCTACAAAATCTTCAGTTTATTTTATTAATGAAATAGGCAAGGTCTTAACCTTTTGTGCCCGTTTCTTGTTGACCCTCCTTTATACACTCTCCTCACTTTAATGCGTCTCTAGATATTCGGCAGGTGTATAAAAGAGTTATGTGTATGAGTTTATTATATATAAATATATATTCCTTCTTCCGCCCTCTGTTCAGTCTCCAGTACCTCAGCCTTCCAGCCTCTGCCTCAGCCAGCCCCTCCCCCTGGAAAGACCAGCAAAACCTCCAACCGTGGCCCCCAGTGAATCCCGGGAGCAGGAGCAGGAAGCGAGGCGCATCAGAGGGAGGGAAACCGCCTCCGACTCCCCCCTGGCGGGCCATCGAGCGACCCCCGACGAAGATGAGCTGAGCCTCCTCTTCAGCACGCGCCTCCATCTCCTCGACGACTCAGACTCCGGCACTCCGCGGGGGGGCGGCGTCGGAGGAGGAAGCCCCCCCCGTTCGGCAGCTCCATCTGGCCCGGAGCAGAGGCCCCCCACCGGGACTCTGGCGGGCTCCGACACCCGGGGGCCCGTTTCATCTCCCTTCTCCTCCTTCTGTTTCCCCTCCTCCCCCTCCTCCGCCTGCCCCCGCATGCTGCAGCCCCCCCGGCTCCACAAACGCGTGTCGGTGCCGGCGCTGCCACCGGGGCCCGCGGCGGGCGGGTCGGCCACGCCTAAGCCGGCCGGTTCCCTGCGGCCTCCGGGAGGCCTCCGGGGGGCCAGGCAGCTCCCGCCCCCGACCAGGGGCCTGCCCTGTTTCGACGCCAGGCTCCCATCTGAAGTACAGAGCGCGGAGCCGGCCTCCCTGCCGAAGCCCCAGGCGACAGTGTGGCTTCTGAGAGGCCCGGGGTGCGACCAGGGCGCTCTGCAGCCCGAGCCGACCCCGGGGCAGCTCAGGTACCCTGGGGCCGCAAAGGTGCTTCCTAATGCCAGCCTCAAATGCCTCCCCAGGCCGAAGGTGCACTACGGCGCTCAGCAGACTTAACACACTCAAACGCTGTTTGCTTTCTTCTCATCCCAATTCATTCAGCCCCATCCAAACGTCCTCAGGAGTGGGTCTGTGCACAACGCGGGCTAGGCACTATGTGACAACTCATGTATATATATATATTTATATATATTTGTGTTATTTGTGTGTTTCCTGGCAGTGTGGTAGTGGACGGCTCTTGTATTATGAGCTCCCTGAATGTGTTTGTGGCGAGGTGTCACTTAAAACAATCCTCATGTTACTTGGCTCCATCTGTATTATTCCAACCCGTTAGGTAAAACCAACCGGCTCATTTAACAAGGGATCGAAGTGGTGGAAAATGTCTTTGAACTGACACACGGCAGGGAGGATACAAACCTCCCAACATGACCGCCATAGGGGTCATATTTATTGCTTTTTTTGCTTTATTGCTTTCCACAAGTTTGTGTGTTGGGGTGTGGGTATGTATGTGTGTGGGTGGGTGTGTGTGGATGTGTTCACCTTGGGGTCCAACCACAGTTCAAACCATAGGTTAAGTCCACAAGCTCTCACAGGATCAACCGCCGTTGACCCGGAGCCCTCACAGCACACGGTACAGACAGGGCCGCTCAGAACAGCCTTCATGGTGAACAGCGGTGTGCAATGCCCACAGGGGAAGGTGGAAACAAAAGCAAAACATTAAGAGCCATGGGAAAATGAGAGGGTGGAGTGGGGGGGGGGACTGAAGTGCTGAGTCACAAAAGCTCCCAGGAACTTTTTCATACAAATAGAACGTCTGTCTGTGTGTGTGTATCTGTGTGTCTGCGGACAACAACAAAAACAACCCCCCTGTGTTGGTGAGTGTGAGAGAGTTCCAGGGAGATGAGCGAGAGAAGGCAGAGGAACAGATGTGGACGGTTCACACTTGCTTTAACCTCCACTCCCATGCCTCGGTTCGGCGGCGGCTTCAGTCGCTGTCTCCGGGGCCGCGGTAAACCTGTGCGACCGCTCGGCGGGTCGGCTCCACAGGGGACACACCGGCGGTCCGAGTGGTGGAATACGTCTCAATCGGCCGGGTCACGGTTTTTTATATCAATGCGAAGAGTATTGGGTCTGGGTCAGTACTTGTGTTTTCCCATATGGTGGTTATGTACTATTTAAATGAGGGGGAGCTTCTGTGTAGATGCATTGCCAGCCAACATTTAAACAAGCAAATGGCACTTCTTGGTGAAACATTCTTCAACACCAATTCTTTCACCAACAAACATTCATGGTGTTGGTGTGGCGCCAAGCACCCAGACATGGTGTGTATGCATGTGTGCTAGTGTGTATGTGTGCGGTGTGCTGTGCTGTGTTGTGGTTAGGGCTTAGCTGCCGCATGAGAAAGTGGGGGAGCGATCAATCAGTGCACCATTGATCTGTCCATCCCCTGTAGCCAAACTAGATGGCCACATCTATCACTTCACTGGAAGAGGAGCCAAGAGAGTGTGTGCGCTTGGTGCGTACGTGTTTGTGTGTGAGCGTGTGTCTCAGCGGCAAGACAAGACTAATAAAGTTGGTTTCACCATCCAGGGTCCACGTTGTCCGGGCCAGTAGCAAACAGCCAGCTTAGCTGTAGCGCAGGAAAACACCTACAACCATTTCAGCACGGTTTCATTTATCACTAAGGAGGTTTAATGGTAAATATTGATAAATATACGGATCAGGGGCCAATTACTGTACTGTCAACATAGTAAAAAATGTGATTGCTACTTTTTTTGGTTGTAGTACAGCTAATGATATCTGTATCTGCCCTCCCGCTGAGTAATTTAGGCTTCATTGTGTGCAAATTGTTCACATCCTTAATTAATTAACTGCAGATATGATGGGAAGGGAACGATATGTATAGTCAATTAGTTCAACCTTTTTTCCTTGCAGTCTCCAAACTCTTCTGCGTTCATCAATATTTACTTATCTAATTTCATGCTAATTAGGGCCTTGTTTACTGGCTACAAAAACACAATAAACGGTTTGCCCACAATGCTTTACGAATGGACGGGGAAAGGAAAAGCGTGCGCAGAAGTGGCGACGGCCGCGTGGACGATGAGAGATAACGGGCGAGGGCAGGGAGGAGAATCACGGAGGGAAGAGAAGGGGCGTTGACGCCGCGTCGCCGGGACAAAACAATGTGCTTGTTTAGTCGCCCCGCCGCTGCTCGGCGAATATTTTTTGCATCATATTTTGTTAAGAAAACCAACTGAAAAAAGCGATAGAGGAGAGCCAGAGGCAGGCCGAGCGAAATACATATTGGTTTGTTTGTGGTGCGCGGCGCGGTCCAGCGACAATCCCCCCAACCTCTCACAGCTGTGTCATTCACTGCTTACTGATGCCAAAACACGGAAATCAATGTAGCCTGTTTGTGTGTGCGTGTGTTGTCTCCAGATACAACTGGGCAGCAAGGCCTTTTCTCTAGTGTGTGTGTGTGTGTGATGTGTGTGTGTGTGTGTGTGTGTGTGTGTGTGTGTGTGTGTGTGTGTGTGTGTGTGTGTGTGTGTGTGTGTGTGTGTGTGTGTGTGTGTGTGTGTGTGTGTGTGTGTGTGTGTGTGTGTGTGTGTGTGTGTGTGTGTGTGTGTGTGTGTGCGCATGAGGGGAAGTGTGTTATTTGCCCACAGGCCAAAAGCGAAGCAAAGCCATGCCAGGTGAGGAAGGCAGTAGCGCTCTCATTCCCCCTCTGCAGCTGTTTTCTATCTCTGAATCAATGTGTGCCTGCGTTTATACCGTCAAGCCAATCAGTCTCTCTGCAGCCGTACCCAAAACAAGAAGCCGTCACCTGGAGATGATACAATCAATCACAGTGCAGGAGTCTCCACACATCTCCTTGTTAGATACCTAATAGCAGACTAACGGAAGACAATAATGTGTAATTGCAAAATGAGAAATTAAACCGGAAAAGGCTTAATTGTTTTTTGCTAGGATGTAGTTTTCATATTTTCTTTAATGAACAGCATTTTATTAAATTATAGTGTGTTTCTTTTCTTTGATGCAACCCGGAGGTTTGATTAAAGGTAGCTTTAACAAAAAAAAAAATGAAATGAATAGGTATACATCCAAATCCTTTTCCTGCCATAACTGAATAACTGCCTTGACTATATGCAATGGGTTTGTACTGTAGCTCAACTGACTGACTACACTGTTGAGTGTTGATGTTAACGCTCTGGTGTCCATTGTTACGATGCAGAACCTTAACGTAGTCTGCTGTCATCTCCCCTCAGTTACTTGTGCAATATTGTCGATAAAAAACAGTAAAGGAGGTCAAGATGAACAACATAAGATGCTATATGTATTAATCACCTAATATGCAATAGAAAAAAGAAATGAGTAATATTTGATATTGAATGTGGAGGTAATGCACTTTAAACTACATGGATTGCTAATGCTAAAAGAACACTTAACTGAGTGAAATGCTAGTATGTTTTGTTTTTTTCTTTATTTTCTTTATATTATTTATCCACCGGTTGTGGACCTTTATTTATTTAAGAAAATAAATAAACTAACTAAACACGGAAAAAAAAGTCTTGTTTTGGCCCGTCAGCGATTTGCTTTGTTAACAGCAGAACTTAAACAGAGACACCAAAGGGTGGAGCTTTTGTCCACACCAGAGCCCAGACACGAGCAGAATGCAACAGTGCACTGCTATGCATCACAAGCGCCCCACAGGGCACAGCCTGAGCTCAGCCAGGAGGGCAGGCTGCTCCCCGGCACATCCCACACCACCACAGACAACAGGTGTTACCAATCAGGAAATCAGCAGACAATTAAACAATGTCTCCGCTAAGCTGGAGTGGGGAGCATCAATGTGTTGTTGTAGTACTGCTAGCTTGATGGGAAAATGGCAGATTATATCATATTAGTTCATCTTTTAGGGATTTTACAACTTTGTTTGTTTTTAATATGAAGTCTGCTGTTGGTTTCTCTGTAGATCCTTCCTAGAAATTCAATTAAAAATGGTGTATCTAACTTTTTAAAATATAATATTTTGTTAATACATTTATGCTCCTCAAAAAAAAGCCTTTGGAACATTACCATATTAATGCCACACAATTGTGCTTGGGATTTAGGAATGACGAGTTTATATCGGAAGAACAAGATGAAGACGTTCAATAGCCTATACTGGAAAAACATGGAGCGAAGGGTTTTTCACATCATTAAAGGAGCCAGAGGATATGAAGTGCATGCGGCCATTACGTGGTTTGACTATTAGCGTTTACCAAGATAAAATAAAAATAAAAACTTGATTTATGTAAAGGCACCGACAATGACCTAATATAAGTATAAGTGTACATGTTAAGCTCCACCTAAGCAAGGGTCGTTCATTTTGTTTGCTTTCAATACAAATCGTGTTGTCGTCGTACATTGTCCAAGGAAAAAGTCAATATGCCGTAGAAGTTGCCCTTCAATCAGTGTAATTTTCTCGGAAAACTGGAATAAGTGAGTATGTATGGATTGAAAATCCAGAAAATTGTTTTCTCAAAAATGGACATTAGGCAGTCGCTGCAAAATAAAGAGTTCCTTTCGCTCTCCTGCAGGGCCTCATAGTAATACTAAGACATTTCCATCGATTTACAGACAAGCCTGTTATCCATTCAAAACCTGCAGTCAACAGAGCAAAATGACAACAAAAAAAAGAACCACATTTAAAATTTAGTAAACACAGCAATGGGGGAGAATTTACATAAACATTTAAGTGACAGGTACATCCGCAGGATTAGCAGCAGTTGGACTAGGAAATGGAGTTTGCACTGATAATCCGTCTGGGCTGAGGCCAAGCAGATGTGAGGTCTAAGCAGGGTCAGGCAGGGTGCTGCCATCAGCTCAGTCACTACAAGGAAAGTCCAGTCTGATGCACAACACACTCACTCACACGCACACGCACACGCACACGCACACACTGACACACACACAAAGAGACTTATACATGTGTGAGAGTGGGTGGTGCATGCATGGTAGAGGAGGATGCTATGGTAGATGGATCAAGATAGTAAAGTGACTTTTGAACACCCACTATTCCACAAGTCATCCATCAAACGCAACACAAATTCCTAAATGAGCTTTAAAGATGATTTTAGGGAAAAAACATCTTTTATTAAAGTTTTGTCATCTCATCAACCAGTTTTAAATATGTAATGCTAATTTTGGTTAGGGGCCCAAACAGAACTCTATGAGCCATTGAATGAGGCAACAG
>OLKM01002190.1:12407-57407 GCA_900291075.1 Melanogrammus aeglefinus
ACGGGCAACACAAATTTCAATCAGTTTAAAGATGATTTTAGGCGGAAAAAACATCTTTATTAAAAGCTTTGGCAGCTCATCAACCAGTTTTAAATATGTAATGCGAATTTTTGTTAGGGGCCCAAACAAAACTCTGATGAGCCATTTGAATGAGCCAACAGATTGCATAAGTCAACATCACTATAAGCCAAACCTTTCAAAGCCCCCCCCCCCCCCCCCAACTACTTCAATTGGCTTAAAGAATCCTCTAAACACTCACTTTTGATCTTTGCTACGCTGAACCTTGTGGAACCTTAGATGGATTTGCAGGAAACAGTTCTTAAATACCAAAAAGAAGTGACAAAACAGAGGCACATTTATTAGCATTCCAAATGTGTTTGCAGAGAAGGAGTGGGCAGGCATTGGCGACGTATGGAGCGTATGAATTTCTCCTGCAGCTGTGCCCTGGGACCAACCTGGGCTTGCCGGCTGCATCTCTTTGAAATGACATTAGATGAAGACGACAGCCTCACCACTCCTTAAGACCTGCGGCTTATACTTAAAATGTCTCACAACGCCGCGGGAGACATGGCGCTTAACGCAAGCGGCGGGGAGGACTGTGTGGAAAGCCAGCTTGCGTGGCTGAGTTTGCCTGCCTGTACTGCTGCTGCTGCTTGACTGCTGCTACTGCACTGAATGGTCGCAAGAAGGAAGCAGGAATTATTCGTTCGTCAGCAGATGGTGCCACTACACGGGAGTTCAGGACAGGGGGGGGGACATTCCAAGCGCCCACTTCCCCGGTTCCGTTGCGGCTCCAGGACTCATGAGATCAGGCGCGCGGGAGGTTGTATGTCATTGATATCGATACGGTGTCAGATTGAAACCTGTGGAAGCGTGTCAGGCGTTTTGTTCTGTGCTCATTGGAGGTCACACAATGAATGAATATTTATTTGATGCATCCACAGTAAGTTTATGTTTGCGCATCTGGCCTCCAATGATGACAGATTTTATTGAAAGGCAAGAGAGAGAGAGAGAAGAGAGAGAGGAGAGAAGAGAGAGAGAGAGAGAGAGAGAGAGGATGACGAGCAGACGGAAGAGAGAGAGACAGAGAGAGAGAGAGAGAGCAGAGATGAGAGAGAGAGAAGAGAAGCAGAGCAGAGAGAGCAGAATGAATTAGCTTGTCCAAATGAGATGAGAGAACCCAAAAGAAACCAAAACTGCGAGAAATTGTGTGTGATGCATAGATAGTCAGATATGTGGTGTGTGTGTGTGTGTGTTCAAAACAAAACTTGGAAGAAATTGGGTGCGTGTGTGTGGTTGTGTGTGTGTGTGTGGTGTGTGTGTGTGTGTGTGAGTGTGTGTGTGGTGTTGTGTGTGTGTGTATGTGTGTGAGATGTTGTATTTTGCATGTGTATGATGGAAGTATGTGTAGGTGACAGAGAATGTTGGTTAATTTATAACCCCATTGGTATGATGTTGTCCATTCCGACATAGTAAAAGGGAGAAGGCTTATGACAAAAGAGTTTATATGTAATAGGGTTTCTCAATGTCACAACATGACAGTTAACTCTGAGCTAGATACCCCAATCAGTCAAACTGCAGAACTCTTGGCACATGCTATATCCCTTACGAAATCAAGGAGATTATAAACAAACCTAAATTGAAAACCCTGCTCATCAAAGAACGTACAAACACATTTACACACACACTTGTGTGTTTTTGTGTGTGTTTTTGTGTTTGTGTGTGTGTGTGGGTGTGTGTGCTGTGGTGTGTGTGTGTCACACTAAAATCACAATACCCGCCTAGTTTCCGATCCAATAAATTTTTGAATGGATAGATGCCGCATGGCCCTCTTAAAAATCTTAACTACAGCAATTTTATTTTTCCTTTTCTTCCCCTGTAATGGATTTGTTTAGTGAATTGGCCAAACTACAAATGGATGTGACGGGATTGTTGTTGTGTGTTGTCTGTGTGTTTGTCTGTGTGTATGTGGTTGTGGAATGTCTCCCTGGGCATCTTCTTCTTGCTTGTGTACAGTAACCTCTTGAGATATCAACACATCGCACGATTGCCTTTAATAGTGAAGAAATAACCTTTTAAGGGGACATGACAGATGGTGATGTTTCCTAACGTATCTTAGCACTGATCTCAGGAACGAGAAAGACAAGAGGCAAGGCATCACAACCTCATTGGCAAAACGTCACATCAGACTCAACAGACTCAAACACAGATGTTGGACATTGTTGCCAGTTGTTGTAGTTAGAGAGACATGTTAGGTTTGTTTTCTTTAAAGATCCCATGGCATGAGAATTTGACTTTCTGAGATTTTCTAACATTAACATGAGTTCCCCTAGCCTACCTATGCTCTCTCAGTAGCTAGAAATTTCGTTGGTTGTAAAACGAGCACTAGGCATTCTGCTCCACCTTTGAAAAAACAAAGCTCAGACGCTCCATTTTGTAATTTTCCCCATATGTTCGTCATAGGGAGATGCCACCTCCCCTTTCTATGCACCGCTCGCCTACTTTCTCTGACTGCAGCCCAGAAAAATTTGGCCGCAAATGAACTCTACGACCGTAGCGATGCGCCACATGTGTGGTGGGTGTGTGTGTGATTACACACACTGTAACGCAAGTGTTGTTCTGGTTAGTGTTATGAGCGCATAAAGACGTTCGGTTTCTTTGAACGTCCCCGGTATTTCCACAATGACACATGGTAAGTGGGGCTATCTCAGCCAATCGTTCATGGACCCCGCTGTGTCCGCCGCCGCCCACTGCCGCGAGGCACCCACCCACACGAAGCACCAGCACCGCCCGGAAGCACCACCGCCCGGCAGCTGGCAGCCGGCAGCGGGCAGCCGGCAGCGGGCAGCCGGCAGCGGGCAGCCGGCAGCGGGCAGCCGGCAGCGGGCAGCCGGCAGCGGGCAGCCGGCAGCGGGCAGCCGGCAGCGGGCAGCCGGCAGCGGGCAGCGCGTGGTTCAGTCTACTTCAGATTGATGTGGACACTGAAGAACCAGAGACGTCGGAGAACCCTACGCAGTCGTTTGTTATTCATAATATCATCTGGAGGCACACATAGCTTTTGGCCGTCATAATATATATCGTATGATATAGATATCTATGGATCATATGATATTATTTAGATATAGAGCTCTAGGACTCCTGCCGGAGCACCCGGAGCATTCTAGAATATTTACAGAACACGGCCAAAGGCTGTGTGCGCCTCGCCATTGCGATTCATCCACTGTAAACAGAGTGCATGGTACCGTGGACGCAAGCTGCTCAGGGCTACACCCCCACCCTCCTCCTTGACCCACCTCTCTCCTCCTCATTTGCATTAAAGCTACAGACATCGAAACGGCGTGCTTGGGGAAAGTTCCATGTGCCACTGGCTCGTAGTGGCTGTAATTCTGCACCACGGCTGAATTTCGGGAACGTCTTCAAATACTGTGTTAGGGGCCCACTTATATCTATATTAAAGCATCCATAAAGTAGCATGCCATTGGACCTTTAAGTAATTTTTTTCATTATTGGTAATGGTTAACAATCTTTGTTTTGAGTTTGGTTGAAACCTTTATTTTGAAAGATTGTTTATGCATTGTGGACTTTTAAAGATGACATGTCATTGACAAATATACATGTGTGGTATATATATATATATATAATATATATTATATATAATATATATATATATATATATATATATATATATATATAATATATATATATATATATTATATATATATATTTATATATATATCTATACAGTATATATATATACAGTATATATATATCCATATATATATATATATACATACAGTATATATATACATATATATATATATATATATATATATATATATATATATATATATACATATAGACACATGTATAGACACATATGTATAGACACTGTATTTACTGCTTGACCCGTTGCTGAAGTATGTCAACATTGCAATCATTGCCATTGAAGGATGAGATTATGCAATAGAACAATGTATCTGCCTTTCTATCATTTTTATTTTTCGGCAACGTACCATATTTCATTTCAAGCACCTATCTCCACTGTGTCATACTATGCCATCATCACAGCTCCTGGGCTGTGTTGTTTGAAGACTTAAGTGCTGCATTTATTTATTTTTCACTATATACTTACTGTTCCACGTTAAAAATAACTGTGTTGGGATTCCCTCGGCTGACTCCCATGATGCAACTTTACATGATACTCACACTGCACCCGTCAATATTTTTTACTTTCATGCTTTATTCATGACAGGCACAGTAAGAGTTAGCCTGGAAGTTATGGCAGAGAGAGAGGGGAGGACAAGCATCATGGCCGCCGGCTGGAATCGAACCGTGGGTCCCTGCTGTAAGGACTGAGCCTTAATGGTAAGCTCTCTCCCTGGTGAGCCACACAAACATCTTAAAGCGTCAGCAAGTATTACTACCAGAGGTGTTCACCTCTGGTAGTAATACTTGTCAATGACTCAGACTGGGGACCGGGACATGGGGGGGGGGGGGGGGATAACTCCAAATGATCCACAATTTAGTGTAGAAATGGAAGACATTACACAGACATGACAAAGCAACACTGGGAAATCAACGCAGAAACACCTTGTCGTACCTTGAGCAACACACACAACGCTAACCCACTGTTCGCTTGGCCTTGGCTGATGAAGAGCGTGTCAGGGAGACGGATAAAACGTGGGCCCCGTCGAGACGACTTCAGAGTTCATCAACGTCTTGCTTGGTAAATAAACAGCTCCGCCGGTGAGCAAACTGTCTCTTGTTTTCCTTTCTTTCTTGAATGCCAACCTTGGACTGTGGCTTTGGCTAATGATGGTGGAGAGCGATCTCAAGAGATGCCCCTTACTGCTGAGGCGTCAACATCCAATCACTCGCACTATTTATTGGCTTCCTCACCGCCGGCCTTCTAACGCTGACGGTCTACACACAGCAGGCTAACATTGGGATAATTGCCCAAAGTGTGCAACATGCAGTGATTGGGACGATCAGAGATTAATGAGACGATTGTGTGCATCAATACTGCAAGGCACGGTATTGAGGAGCGAGGGCTACCCAGGAGTCTCTGGAGTGAGGGGAAGTGGGAAGAAAAACAGCCAGCCCGTTTGTGAAGTGTTTGGTAAGCAGTCCATGTCTGAGGACCCTCCCGTTATGGCTGATGTGAGGATGGACACCTAGTGCCTCCCCTACAGTGTGGCAACAGGTGTCACTGGCCTGTAATGGGTTCAGGGAACACAAAGAAATGTCAGCGCCCCATACATTCAAGTTATACTTAGAATGCGGTGGTGTAAGTTCATGCACATTCACGCTGTCATATGTAATAGTTTTTTGTTTTTTTTCAGATAAAACATTAAGAACAGATTCTTATTTACAAAATTGATCTGGTCCAAGAGGCCCCACCAGGAGTAAAGGTACAAATAACAAATACACAGGCATGACTAATTTAGACAAATATAAAATGGATATACAAATACGCAGCCTGTGTAGAGAAAGAAAATAGAAAACAAAAATGCACTAAAACTAGTCAGGGGACAGGCGTAAATGTCTGGACAGGGTGTAATAAATAAGAGACAACATAAAAATGAAAGGGATGTATGTGTGTGTGTGTGGTGTGTGTGTGTGTGTGTGTGTGTGTGTGTGTGTGTGTGTGTGTGTGTGTGTGTGTGTGTGTGTGTGTGTGTGTGTGTGTGTGTGTGTGTGTGTGTGTGTCTGTGTGTGTGTGTGTGTGTGTGTGTGTGTGTGTGCTCATGTGCGTGTGTTAGTGTGTGTATGCGAGTAAATGCGTGTGTCTGGGTGAAAAAAATAATAATTATAATCAAGATGTGTCAATGTTAAATTTTGTGTGAAGGGTGTATGCAAGTAAGAAACGGTGGAATCAACAGGAGCAGGGGTATCAACAGGAGTTTAGTTTGAGGATGTCTTGAATGTTATTCCAGTCAAAAGCTGCTGTAAAATGAAAGGAGTTTCGGCTGAAGGTAGTCCTGGTGAGTGGGTTGATGAGTTTGATAAGCTCAGATGATCTTGTACGGTAAGTGCTTCTAGAGAGAGATGGAAAAGGGAGGAAAGGTAAGACGGAATCTTGCCCAGTAATGTCTTATAAATTAACTGTGGCCAATGTGGGAGTCGGCGGCTTTGGAGGGAGGGCCAGTCCACCAGTTTGAGAAGTTCACAGTGGTGTGTATTAAAGGGAGCATTGGTGGTATAGCAGATGGATGAATGGTGAAGAACGTCCAGTTTGTGTAGCGCTGTTTATGAAGCCATTTTAAAGATTGTATCACCATAGTCAAAGATGGGCAGGATGGTCATTTTTACAAGTGTAAGTTTAGCAGAGCGTGTGAAGGATGCTTTGTTACGGAAGAGAAAGGCCAATCTGGCTTTCCTTTTAATCAAAATAGTATTAATATGGGTGGAGAATGAAAGGGAAGAGTCCAGCCAAAACCTATATATTTATAGGCCTTGAAAAGCTCCAGTTCAGAGTTGTCAGCACAAAGGATCTTGGGGGGGGGGGCTGGAGGTGTTGTTTTTGCGATTGAAAAGTGTGAGAGAAGGGCCAAAGGCATACAGGATAGTGTCATCAGCATAAAGGTGAATCCGGGGCTGCCTGCAGCCTTGGCCATATCATTAATATAAATGGAAAAGAGGGTAGGACCCAAGATTGAGCCCTGAGGCACCCCTTTAGTAATGGCTAGTGGCTCCGACCTGATGTTATCTGTCTTGATCTGTTGAATCCAGTTAGTCAGATAGCTGGCAAACCAGTTTCAACAGGTGGGGGATAAACCAATGAGAGCCTACCTAGAAGGATCATGTCATCAACTGAATCAAATGCCTTGGCTAGGTCTATAAAGCTGGCATTACAGACCTGCTTGTTGTCCAAGTCAATAATGATGTTGTCAAGGACCTTAAGCGTGACTGTGATGCATCCGTGGCCAGAACGAAACCCAGATTGCAACTCAGACATAATGTGATTTGTGGTAAGAAAAAAATCCAGTTGTTTGAGGACCAGCTTCTCTAGCACTTTAGCCAAACATGGCAAGATGGAAACAGACTCGGTAGCAGTTGGGGTCGGAGCTAGAGCCACCCTTAAAGAGTGGAAATATCAAAGCTGATTTCCAATCAGAAGGGAATATGGAGATATGAATGGACAGGTTGAATAACCTTGAGATTTGGTCAGCAATAAGATGGGCGGCTGCTTTGAGAAACTTTGGGTCCAACCCAACAAAGCCAGCAGACTTATTTTAGTCCAATCGGGAAAGTTCATCCCGAACCTCAGAAAATGAGAATGGTTTAAAGGAAAAACTAGTGGTGATGGAGGGGGAGGGCAAAGTGAGTGGTGGGACGCTATTAAGCAGAAGCGAAAGCTAGAGTCAAGTTTACAAAGGATTGATTAAAGAGAGAAACCATGCAACACTTGTCGGTAATGACAACCTTATCAAAAACCAGGGATGCAGGTTAGCTTGGAGAAGAGTTTGTTTTCCATGGACTGTGGTCCAAAACTTCCTTGCATCAGTACCAAACGATGCCGCTAGCTTGAGCACTAATAATTGAAACTGCTTGGGAGGGGACTTGGATAGAACTACAGTGCAGTTGATATGATCTTTAACATACATGGCTACACCATCTCTTCTAGAGGATCTGCCCTGACGAAAAACATTGTAGCCTGGAATTGAGATTTCCATGTCGGTGGTACTTTTCTTCAACCAGGATTCAGATATGGCTATATCTGTGTTAACAGTATGTACCCAAGTTTTCAGAACATGGAAATGTCTAAGTAGACTACAATTGTTCACAGGAGTTTTCAAAAGTGAAGTTAGATGCGGTGGGCATAACAGGAGGATCAGAAATTGGCAGGTGGGATTATCTATAACTACAGAAGGTCCTGGATTAGGATGCACATTGCCAGAGATGAAAGGCACGAGAATGATTAACATGCGCTTCAGAATAGTACCAGAGCAGTGATGTTGTTTACTTGTGCCAGATATAATATTCATAATCAATGGGAAAGGGCCAAACAATGTAAGTAAAGTAAAGTTTTAAGTGGAGTAAGATGAGTTACCCGCATTGTAGGAAGTCCAATAAATTTAGTGATCCAGTGGGAAGGGACATCTCTGGGCAACAGGTGGAAGTTCAGTGTGCAGCTATCCTGGGGCAGAATAGCAGGCTTCACTGAGTGCACATTGGTAGGCCCAGTAGAAAGAGCCTGAGCGTGCAGCAGGATGATGAAAGCAAAGTCCAGAGGGCAAATGATTTTGCCCTCTGGAGAAGGTGCATGATTACGACAGAAGACAGGGTGGTCAGCTACTGCAGGCCGGAGGAAGCCAGTAGTCTGCTGGTAACAAGCTACTGTAGAGGCCAGACAGGTTGCTGGAGGCTGGATGCTAGTAGGCCAGGCAGGTGAGTGGAGGCTAGAAGCTAACTGCTTGTGAGGTCTGCTGCTCCGGCTTGGTCTACTCCTGTGTATAGCTGCTGTTGGGGCATGGGGAAGCTAGTAAAGCCTTGAGATGCTAGTAGAGCCCAAAGATGTTAGCTGGGCTGCTGGGGCCTGGAGAAGCTAGCAGAGCCTTGAGATGCTAGCAGAGCCTGGGTGGATTGCTGGTTTAGTTCGGCTTGCCTTAGTTTTCACTTTTCAGTATCCACGTAGTCCATATTCGATTCAAAATTATTTAATTTAAATTCCAGTGTGCTCAGTAGTAGTTGTTGCAAGAAAATGACGGCAAATCAGACATAGAAACAAAAAAAAAGTGACAGACAGAGAGACAAACACACATGTGTGGCCATCTTGGAACGAGTTCACAAATCCACAAACCAATCCACAAACCAATCAACACTTCTCTGATACAGCATGGGATTGTCAGTATACATTACGAGACCTGGTGCCAATTAAGTTATTTTTATAGCCTAATGGTGATTGATATAGGGAACATTGACATTTCCCAAGACCCATTCTAATTTACAATCCTTGTTTTTTCAATTGTATAATGCCATCTTGATTTCATTCTTTTAGCAAATTACCGTGCAATATTTGTGATATTTAACAATGGTTGCCTTATTTTTTTTACTTACATGAACTACCTTTATTGGTTGTGTGGCCCATAAACCCGTTACTCAGTACACACAAAGACATACACACACACACACACATGCACACACACACACGCACACACACGCACACACACGCACGCACACACACACACACACACACACACACACACACACACACACACACACACACACACACACACACACACACACACACACACACACACACACACACGCACAAACACAATTCCGAAATAAATCAGCACATCTCGATTGTTAAAATTACAATACTGCACAAAAGTGTTTTCCAGACGTTCTTGTTAAAACAATAACAAGTTCCATCCAATTTGCCGTGGAGAAGAGATGGCAGTGTTTTTTAAATGCTAAATGTCTAACGTCTTTGGTAATTGCTTTCAGAGGATCTCAGTGCCCTTTTCTCTTTTGGAAATGGCAAACGTTCACACATCTCTCTCTTTCTATGATCCTGTGTTAATCCTGTGAATGAGCATCAGCACTCACTGTGACAAATGGGGATTAGATGTTTGAGACAAAGATCTGAAGATGGGATCGAGACCAAGGCTTTCATGTGATGACATCGTTGGTGTTGAGGAAAGGACCCATTCTTTTTTTTTTTTGACTGGTGGAGGGATTCCTAATTATTATTATGGATGAAGGGGGAGGGTTGGGGAGAGTGGATTAATGTCCAGTTGTTGTTCACAATCTAACTGTTTCAGTACCGGTGTCTTATATGTTTTCTCCAGTAGTGTGCCATCTGTAATGGATAAGGATTGCAATTGGAAATCACACATTCCTTTCTGTCAAAAAAAGATGACTGATCATTCCTAGCGTGACCTGTTATTCGTTTTTATCTGCAATATCCCACCTCTTCATCCTGTAGAACATTAAAAAAAAGTGGCATGGTCATGGCAGAGGGGGAAGACGATAACATACTTTGACTCACAATTTTGGACAAACATGCATGAACACACACCGCACACAACTGTTCACACGCACACACACATGAACATAGGTCGCCTCTCTCTCTCTCACTCCCTCTCTATCTCTCCCTCTCTCCCTTTCATCCCTCTCTCCCCCTGTCTTTCTCTCTCCCTCTCTCTCTCTCACTCTCTCTCTCTCTCTCTCTCTCTCTCTCTCTCTCTCTCTCTCTCTCTCTCTCTTCTCTCTCTCTCTCTCCTCTCTCTCTCTCTCTCTCTCTCTCTCTCTCTCTCTCTCTCTCTCTCTCTCTCTCTCTCTCTCTCTTTCTTTCTTTCTTTCTTTCTTTCTTTCTTTCTTTCTTTCTTTCTTTCTTTCTTTCTTTCTTTCTTTCTTTCTTTCTTTCTTTCTTTCTTTCTTTCTTTCTTTCCCACAAACATGCATGAAGACAAACAGCACAAAACTGTGCGCAAAAACACACACACACACAAACACAACTCTTCTCTCTCTCTATCTCTCTAGCTGTCTCACTCTGTCTCTCTCTCCCTCTCTTTCTTTCTTTCTTTCTCTCCCACATACATGTATGAACACACACCGCAAACAACTGTTCACACGCACACACACAAACACACATGAACACAGGTCGTCTCTCTCTCTCTCTCTCTCTCTCTCTCTCTCTCTCTCTCTCTCTCTCTCTCTCTCTCTCCCCCCCCCCCTCCCTCCCTCACCAGGGGGAGATGGGCGTCCTGGGAGGGAGGGGGGTCTGGCAGTAACGGATTAGCAGAGACTGCTGCGATGGCAGGTACCTCCATCACTGCTACGGGAACCCTTCCCTCCCACACCCCCTCCTCACTCGGGATGGATCAACTACCCTCTGGCGCTAACCAGAGCTGCGTAGCAGCACCTGCAGCCAGGCACGGAGAGAGAGACGGCTTTCTGACGACTGACTGGTGGGCGGACTCGCTGGAGAATGTTCCCACTTAATAGGGTGGAGGGGGTGAGGGCCGACAGCCACTCTGAGCCAGAGCCAGGTGTGCGTTTAATCTGTCGGGGTGGGGGGGGTCTTTGGGACGAGGTCTGCGTGGGAGAGAGCATGAACAGCACAAACTCTCTCAAAGGCAAGGGTCGGAAAATAAAAGGTTGGCATGGTGTGCATATCAATAGCATGTTGTCCATACACCTCCTCCCACTCCCACTCAGTCTGCCACTTCCCATACGTCACTGTAATTCCCTCCCCTTGGCTTCCAAGGACATGTAAGTAGAGCTGTTGAGGATATGGCTGCCTGGTTGCATCGGGGTCCCTGTCTCACTGTTAGTGGAAGCTAACCCGCTGAGACAGGGAGATAGGTGGGGGAGGGGGGTTGGGGGACGTTGCCCAAGACCCCCCCCCCCCCCCCCAATGCAACCCCATCTCCTCGCCTTCCAAAACGCTTTGAGTGAAACTAAGAAGCGACTGGTTTGTCTTGTGATGGACAGATACAATCTCGCCTTTTTACCCTTCCCCTGCACATCTGTCAGGGCCTGTTGAAATATATTTTTTCCTGTCACTGTGCAAACAGTGACAGGAAATGATATACATGCGCTAAAGTGGGGTAAATGTAGAGCTTGGTGATGGGAAAATATCCATTTTGTTTTGTTGTGGAGCCTTTCCTTCACCCGATTTGTATATCTTTGTTTGTTTGGTTAAAAAGGTACAGAAGGAAATTTACATTCAAACGAGCTGAAAAACTACCTTAGTCACACATTGTGACTTTAACGGAAACCCAGACACTATTTTCTGTATTAATTTAGGTAAAAAAATTGAAATTGTCCAGCATTGAGCTACAATACTACAGTTGCAATCCGAAAAAACAGGCTGCAATGCAGTCCTTTGGGTCACTGGTGCCCTGTCGATATACCTCCCTTCGAAGGGGCAGTGACCAGCTTTTTAATAGCCCAATTGAATAGTTGTTGCCGCATTTGTCACCTAACCCTAACCCTAACCCTAACCCAAAATACGTTTTAAAATAGCCTCCAGGTTGAAAAAAACGTGAAGAACTTGAACGATTCTTGACATCCATTTTGAAAAACTCAAAAATGAGGGTACTTAAACGTGCTGGTCTCTAAAAGAACACTTAGAATTTTTTTTTTTAATATTAGAGGCCCCAAATGTTTCATTTTCCCAATGTGCATTTGGCAATGGCTGGAGAGCGAATATGAACTTGGCTAAAGAACACTGCAGCAATAAAGAAGAAGCTCTCTGAGCCAGAGGGGAGGAGCGGATAGCAAACATCCTAAAACAGACGAGGATTCTTTAGTCTTTTGTTATTCAGAAGGAACGGACGATAACAGACCGTAGCGAAGCAAGGGTTCAAAGTGTATCTTTGAAGATATGAGAGGTGACCAGACGAGGAACTGGTGGACAAAGGGGTCAGGCTTAGCACTGTTTAAGTTCACTGCTACTACCCCCAGCGGCGCCGACCCTCAGCCCCCCTGAGAGACCGGGGAAACGTGGGGTACAATGACGCTTTGCGCTAAACAAATCGATCAAACCCATCCCCGACTCGCTCTACTCGGGCCTTGGGTGAAAAACGAAAAGTCTGGTGCTGCAAATAGTAGCCAAGAAAAAGCAACCTTCCGCTCAATGTTCAGTGGGAGCTGGGGAGATGCGTACGTGCGGATCGTAATATAGTTTCTGCATCCTTGAAAAACACAATTTATTTTGGAGGTCTGCAGAGAGGCGAACGAGACAGACCTTGGGAGGCCCTACTGAACTGAGTGGGCAACAAGCGACTTGCACCGCTCCTTTTAATGAGAAGACTTCTCCAAGCCATATATATATATATAATATATTATATATATATATATATATATATATATATATATATATATATTTATACATGCATTGTTTTCATGGATCTCTTATATTCTAGGCCTAGCAATCGAAGAAGTCATGAAAATGAACTATTGTGTTGCATTTGAAAAATAAACAACGATGAGATTTCTTTTGCCGTCCTTGTTGACTGAGGCAAAGAACCACTTCCAAAATTTTCACAACTTATTTTCATATTCAAGTGTTCAAAGCGATCAAAACATTTTAAGTATAGCACATCTCAAAGGGAGGAGAATCCAATACACAACTACCGAATATCGTCTGGGAAATATCAAAAAGGAGATTTATATACATCTCAAAGTCGGCTAATAGACTCAGTCGTGGAAAGTAAGGACTCTAAGGGTGTGGTCTGAATCCCTGCCGCCCCTCTGCTGTTTTGTGTAATTTGTAATTCCTCAATTTCCAAAAGTCTGGCACTTCATTTGGTTGCACCGTCCCTGTAATGTGAATATACGGAATTGCTCAGTGCCTCGGCCACATACAGTAGGTGTGTGGCCGTTTGTCACCCACCTGTCTACGTAAAGCCTGGAGGGGGAAGAGACTTCCACCATTAAATCAGCATAAATGAATAGAAAGAAATCCATGGACTGAAATGACCTGAGATTACAATGGATGTCATAGAAAATCATTTTCTGATACTTAATGGACACTTCTTTAGAAGTTTCACTCTCCTAAAGATCGCTTCCAGTTACAACCCAAATATTGCAATAACAAACACGGTTGAGTGTTAATAAAGGACATATTTTTGGGTCGTTACAAAAATTGCCAAGTTTCAAATGGCTGAAACATTGGACAGCTGTGCCTTTCTCACCGCATCCAACTGGAAAGCACACAGCCACGAGCGCTCCCCAGAATCTGAGGCAGATCTCTCCTACAACTCAATATGTGGCTGTACGGTGAGTCACTTTCCAGCTGGCCTCCAGGTTTCATGAACAAGTTTGTTCAGGAAACAAGCCTCTAATTGGTTCTATCTGTTGGCCGTCTCTCGCTGGAGTATGAAGTGATTCCCTCCGATAGCCAGTTTAGGGTTTTGAGCCAGGCTTTTTATTTATTTATATTATTTATAACTTCTATGTTGTTGCCGGGGCAGGCCCTCATCCTCCCCAATTACTTTTGCTCTGCGACGGGAACACACAGGTGGAGTTGAGGCCATCCAGGGGCGACGGCCAGGCGAGATGTGAGGTCTGATGGAGAGTGACACTCGCTGGAGAGTATCCTGGAGGGGAAAACGCAATGGAGGTAAAAAAAAAAAGAAGAGGAAACAAAAGAAAAAAAAACTGCATCAAACCTATTTGACAGAGAATAGAAAAGCCCTATCAAGTCTGCTTAAGATGCCACATGGCCTCATGAGTCTGCATGTCATGTGACTTGAGCACCCACTCAGCCATACAGACTACGCTTATGACCACTATCAGAGTGACTCATCTCGCTCTCTTGCTCCACCCCTCTCTCTCTCTAGTATTGCCCTCTCTCACTCTCTCTTCCTTTCTCGAACAGACACACGTGCATGAAGACACACCGCACACACCTGCCCAAGCACACACACAGGTCGTCTCCCTCTCCCTTTCTCCCTCTCTCTCTCTCTCTCTCTCTCTCTCTCCCTCTCTCCCTCTCTCCTCTCTCTCTCTCTCTCTCTCTCTCTCTCTCTCTCTCTCTCTCTCTCTCTCTCTCTCTCTCTCTCTCTCGATTTTGTTGTCTGATGCAAATTTAAATTGTGCGGTGGTCTGTTTAAGACTGCCAATCTCTTGTTCCCCTTTATTTTTACCTAACCATCCAAATCTCAATGTTTGTCAGCCGTTCTGCTGTACATCAGGTAGTTGAATTCAGGAGAAGCAATTTTATATGTCCATGACTATTGTTATGAATAACAAAGATGTCTTCTTATGTTCCTCCTATCTTTTCCTCTCTGGCTTTTCTGAAACACATTCTGGGTTGGCCGGGCCCGCAGAAGCCCTTTGAGCCAGTGGGAACGCACACCAAAGGTTACCTGTCCACCTTTCTCTCTAACACTTAGTTTGCCCTCATGAACGTGTGTAAGTGTGTGTGTGTGTTTGTGCCTGTGGGAGAGAGAGGTGTGTGGATGCGTGTGTGTGCATGCGTGTGTGTGTGTGTGTGTGTGTGTGTGTGTGTGTGTGTGTGTGTGTGTGTGTGTGTGTGTGTGTGTGTGTGTGTGTGTGTGTGTGTGTGTGTGTGTGTGTGTGTATGTGTGTGTGTGTGAGTTTGTGTCTGTGTGTCTGTGTCTGTGTGCATCTGAATGTGTGTGTGTGTGTGTGTGTGTGCGTGTGAGTGTGTGTGTGTGTGTGTGTGTGTGCGTGTGTGAGGGCAAGACGATGCTAGAATTGCGAGGGCTGCGTGAGGTGATTCTCTGAGACAAGTCAGAGTTCTTGCCCTGAAATATTCATCAGTTTAGGCCCCCGGAAGACATCTCCCAAACTTTCACGCTCATTCGTGACAAAAACTTGGCCCTGGGGCCGCTGTAGCTGCTACGTGTGCATTATATTATGTCTTCCAATCCAGCGACTTCTCACCATCATATTAAACATGTCCCGTTTCTAGATGTATTGGTCTTGACAAACAGCGCAAGGCAAAGGATAGAGGTGACAATCCTTTGCAGGACCTTGCCCCTCTGCCAGGCTGAGATCAGCCCAGATAAGGTATGCCTTAACTTCTAAAACAACGTAGCTCAACTCTGTTGAAAGCAACGGGCTGAAGCAGTTTCTCTGAAGGAGTTAGTAATGCAAAGTTTGGATCTTTTTTCCGGACTCGGATCTTCGACTCTCGTTCATTCACATGAACTAATCCTTTCGAGTCGGATCGTAGTCTAATGTGCTTGCACATATACTGAGAAATATACGGTAACAAAATGTTGACGTAGGGTGTAAGTACTTTCTTTTTGGAGACAAGTCGACAAACGACTGGGCTGCCAGAAAGAGGCGATGTTTGTCTCACCATGGGGACACATTTAATACTATATATTGTGTTCGCATGCCATGCTCAGTATATCCATTTGCTACAATATATCTGCTCTTTGTCACAATTTCAAATATACAAGCCATATTGCCAATAGTTTGTGTCCACAAAACTGAGTTAATCACCACATTAGGCCCTCTGAATTATTATAAAACGATGAGACCAAAATAAAAAATAGAAAGAGACATATTCAAATGGTTAAAAACCTGATGATGTTTCGACCACTGATAGTCTTTCTCAAGTGAAAGTCAAGAAAGGAACACACTTGAAGGTTTAAAAGAACCACTCAAACGTCACATTATTTTGTATTAGAAATGTCTTCTACTTTTAAATTTGCTTTACTCTTGGCCTTATTCATTTCTAATAATATTTTAAAAAGATATATATGTTTGTCATTCAGTGTTTGATGGTGTACCTTGGAGAATCTTTAGATCAACTCTCAATAGAGAATGATGTAAGTTGAAGTAGGCTACATCATAAAATATCTTAACTATAAAAACATCTCTCCTACAAATGTCTTCTTGTAATTCTTGGCGAGCTATATGTTTTTCATTTCTTTGCATATTTTGAAACTGAAGGAAGTATTCTGGGTTACATTTTGTCTGAATATCCAAGAGAAAAAAATACATAGATATCAGAGAACGCTTCACTTCATCACTCAATTTGAAGTCACGGTAGCCATCATCCGAATGCCCATATATAGGACAATTAAGATGCATTGGTTTTGTAGCTGAATATTCAAACATTATTAGACTGTTGTTTGAATATCTATACTTTGACAGCTGCTGTCCAATGTGTTGGAACGCAAGCCATTTACCCCCTCCGCCAGTTAATGATTCAAGAAGAGTTTAAATAATAAACTTATTTAGCTGCTATTTCAAGTGTCAAAAGACACCAAAAAGCTCGACCTACCCATCAAAAATGAATGGTCATTTAGTAAACATGAGTAGAACAGGCAGCAATGTTTTTCCTTAATTGGTGATCCGTCCCCCACAATAGGGGGGTAAATAGTGCTAGTCCTGCTGTGAAATTTATTTAAAACTTTGCACAATCTTCAAACAAACTCTTTGCTTTGTGATAATTGGAAGTAGGCCTACTCTCATTATTTGGAAAGCGTGTGGGTTTGAAAACTTCTAGGCTGCGTTGAAGCTCAGCTGTAACCGAGTGGGACACGGACTGATGAGGGGTTTCGAAGGCCACTGACGGGATATGGTTGTTTTGCTATTTAGCGTTATTAAAATAACACATTTGTTATACTAATTGAACTGATTTAGAAACTCAAAGGATAAAAACGATGAGTTCATAAAAAGTCGATTCTGCTACCTTAGAGACAGGGAAAGACACGCACAATGAACGGATGGCTCTTCACTCTTTTTTTCTCCACCATATTCGTCTGGAAACCTAAGGAGTATTTGAAGATTGAATTGATGTGTTCGGGTAAGAACCCTAGAATGTATTCATTGTCCTCTGTTTAAATTTGTAAAGTTATTAAGACTACTTGAGAAGAGGGGTTTCTAAATGCTCACCGGTTCTATCTGATTACATCAACAGCAAGATGTCAAACGCTATCTGTCGTATGCTTATTATTTTTCTCTCAAGAATAGCCTTACTAAAAGCTTTTATAGTTCTATTATTTTGTTTAAGTATTTATAAATTGGCTCTAAAAGTTCATTGCTAAGAGTGTCTTCCTAAGAGCTGTTCACAAAGCAGCGAAGAGACACTTTACAGAGAGAGCCGCTTAATAAGCAAAGGAGCAGCGTTGATCTAGTCGCTGGGGATGACTTTAAGGCTCATGAATGAGCTCACTGCGCCATACAGACTGGTGCTTGACCTGTGACCAGCCCGTGTTAGTAAATGAAGAATAAGATATTCCTCAAATGTCAGGAAGAAATTCATTTATGAGGCAATGGATAGACTTAATTTGCAAAATGTACGGCTGTGACTTGGTTCAGACCATCATCTCTTCTGTCATTGAGTTAATTTGATTTGTTGGTGAGGCTGATTGGATTGAAGCCTGCCTGGCATGAAACTAGGCTTTTGCAAGTACATTATCTCAGGTTTGTCTGTAATCCTGACGGAAATGGAGTGCATTACGTGCAACTGCTATGACAGCCCCATGTTTTCTTGGTTCAAATGTTGGAATAATTTGTGAGATGTTTAAATATTCTCCTTTGGCTATACAGTGGAGGACAGTGTGGACCCTGCTATGCAAGGGATGAAAATCAACAGCATCAAGGCCACATGTTGTAGGTGGTTGTTTCCAGATCTCCTAAGTGGAGCATGAACTGCTTCATGTTCGATTTATAGGTTTGATTATTGATTGTTGATTTTGAAGTTGATTGAGATGTGTATTTGAGCTCCAGATATTGCAGAGCATGTAAATGTTCTCTCTATAGTATTGTAATAGTTAGGTAGTTTGCACTTTAGAAATGCTGAGACAAAGTTGGAATAGACATAGATATATTATAAAACAAAGTGACATTCAATATTAGTAAATAGAATTAAAGTCCTGTGATCCTTAAATTTGAACATTTATCTTTGGTACAGGTAGATAGAAATAGCAGTGTGAATGTGTTGTTGATTTTGAAACAATGTGCTGAAATATGTAAATATTTTATTTCGTGATTTAAATGTAGTTAAATTATTCAAAACTTTTGAATCAAAGATGCAGTACTATTGCAATTTGCCATTGGCAAATTGCCATTGGTTACATTTTTCACAGTTTCAACCATGGCATGTACTTCATGCATGTTATGGTGTACATGGAAATTAACAGACGTTTGGTTTATTTAATTAAAAAATAAATCAAAGCAATATACAAATCTGATTAACAGAACAGAAGCTTAGTAGAATAAAGCTGGTTTTGTTAGTGCATTCAAGTTACAACTCAGAGATTCAGATATATAGTTCATTTCATCATAGTGTGTCCTAATTTCAGCTCTATAATTAACAATAACGAGCGGGAAAGTCTGTTTATTCTATGCTCTTGAGCTCTTTTATTTCTTGGGACAGGGAGGCATATTGCAGATTGCATGGAGCTATGGTTATTTCCCCTATGCTTGTTGCAAACTAAGGTATAGGTGCATGACCTTACGTCAAGCTGTGCTTCTACTATGCCCCTTGCTGTGCGTGCATTGCAGGAATATTACATTGCATAACAGTTATTTATTTGACACTTTGATTCAAAGCGACCTACAATAAGTGCAATCATCCATGAAGAAGATACAGGGTTAGGGTTAAAAAAGTGCTTCAAGTGCTAAGATAGAGAAAGTATTTTTTATTATTTTCATGGGCCAGGATGCAGTCTGAACTGATGAGTGCAGTGTGTGACGACGATCTGTAGGGTGTCTGCATCCGTGATGACAGTGGGGAGCTCCTGTCATCCACCATATCCATTATCCTCATTCCTATAGCTTCAGCACTTTACCTTAAAAAGCAGCTTGAAATACCTCCTCCACAGACACTGTGCTATAATATAGGCGGCAGAGCAACATCTAGTCTGCGCCAATTATATTGACAAAAGTAGGTGAGACAATTCAATGCTCGTTTAACCTCCAATGTTGACATCATGATTGACAACATAGGTATACGTAACCAAGCCGAAAAACTCCTGAATTCATTTGAAATACAACCATCCAATTTTTAAGAGCATCTGTGCTACCCTATTTTAGACTGGTACTGGAAAGACAACTGATACCAGTATATCTATACCTAAGATGATAGACGATTATGACAGGCGTTGCTAGGATACCTTTGTGCTTTCAGATCCCAAAGACTCCATAAAGCTTTAATTTGACATGTACATCAAAAAGTTGGATGGAGAACAAAACTTTAAGAGATCGACAGGACATTGTAATGTTTAGTGGGTTGAGTCCCAGCAGAATCCCCTCTCCCCACCCTATTATGGAGATATGTACTCCATAAAACAATATCTGAGCTAGAATAATAAACTGCACATATCCATGAGTCAATCCGTCCAGAGGTTCTTTTCTCTATGAAGCGTTTTATTGTGGTCCATTTGAGAAGTAGTTGACATTATAGCCAAAGGGGTCAGGTATGAAAGAGATCTCCTTCATATAGTCCCTATAAACAGTTGAGCTGTCAGTTGATGAAGGATTCAAACGTATACTCTCAATAATATTTAAGATTGCGCATTTCTCAGCGACATAAATCTACATGTGCTGTAAAGTTACTACATGAAGCTTATTGTGAATATGGTTTATATAAAGCATTTGGTATGATTTTGGTTTTGCTCATGCAAATGTAATTCTACCTTTTTCTTTATACAGGAATCACCAGCTGTGAAAAAGTTAAAAACAAGAATATAGTTTTAATTAGACTTCAATATTGATATGATCAAAATCCTTCCAGTCCCTGGATGTGGGCACTTGCCATGCATCAAGTCCTAATTGTAAGTTCACACTGTGTGCTGGTGTCTGCGCTGACACCTGATACCTCAATGTGGCAGCGAGTCACTTGCAACTGGCATGCATGTACTTTTTGGGGGTATCTAAAGATGTCCCTTAAATTTACATTTTGGAAACGCCACGAAAAGTGTAGTAAAATAAAGCACAACTTTAACCTGTATTCAATTTTAACCATCAGATCACGAAAATTGATAAAACAAACCCTTTGTGTATAAAACCGGCTGCCTGTGTGATCTTACCCACTCAGTTCTGACGCTGTCAATTGTCATAGACTTTTAACTTTTGCTCTGTTTTCTGAGTTTTTTTTTTTAGTGAGTTGTCATTTATATTGGATCTTTACGGGTGTATGTTCGTGGAGAGAGAGGTAGATTGCAGACTGTGTAGTCAAGAGTGGCAGGCAGACCCTTTCCAGGCAGCCCTGTAAAGGGTCACTATCAGCAACAATGATCTACCATGGCTGTGTGCATGAGCCTGCAACGGAGCCCCTCTGGTGACATCTGGAAAAAAAATAAATATTTGTTTGCCCGACATAGTGGTCTGTTTTCCCGACTTAATAATCTTTTTTCTCTATTTAGTGATCTGTTTACATGACTTAATAATCTGTGGCCACAATTTAATAAATTGCAGGAACGAGATAATTAATTTGTGGCCACAGTTTAATAATTTGTGGGAACAAGACAATTATTTTGTGGCCGCAGTTTAATAATTTGTGGGAACGAGATACGTTGTGGCCACGAATTTACAATTATAAAAGGAGTGTGGCTGTGTTGTCTATTGCTGCAGCAGGGGTTAGACGCATGTCGGCTATGGACAAGATAGCAGAGATGTCGTTCTATTTTAATCTCGGAATGAATTACAATGACATTCTAAAAGTCACTTGCTGTTAGGCAAGGACTTACTATAAGTAAGAGGCATTTAATTAGGCTGCTAAGAATGTATGGGTGGTACATTCGAAGACAACATGATGACCTCGGTGACGTGATAGACTTTATCATGCAACAGCTGAAGGGAAATGGAAACCTGCATGGATACAGATGGATGTACAGCAAATGCATGAAACATGGCATCCGTGCAAAAAAGGAAGATGTGCATTTGATTCTTGCAGCTCTTGATCCTGACTCTTCAGCCATGCGCCGTTCCAGGTGATTAAACCGCAGGATGAATTTTGCTGAAGGACCTAATTATATCTGGCAGACCGATTCATATAATAAATTAAAACCATATGGAATCTGCATCAATGGTTGCACAGACGGCTTTTCCCGTAAAATAATTTGGCTTAAAGAGGCATACATCAGCAGTGATCCACATGTCACTGCAACAATAGACAACACAGCCACACTCCTTTTATAATTGTTAATTCGTGGCCGCAACATAAGTATCTCATTCCCACGAATTATTAAACTGTGGCCACAAAATAATTATCTCGTTCCCGCAATTTATTAAATTGTGGCCACAGATTATTAAGTCATGTAAACAGATCACTAAATCGGGCAAACTGATTTTTATTTTTTTTCAGATGTCACCAGAGGGGCTCCGTAGATACCAACATCCCCCACTACCCATAAACCTAAATTGTGGTACTGCACCCAAAGGGGCGGTATTTAAAAAAAAATATGAACCAGCCTTATTTCTCCTTACCAGATTGACCTGGACTTAAAATTCTTTCATCACATTAATCCCTAAAATCAGATGCATCTTTTTCACCCTGGTCTTCTGCTCTAAAATTGTTTACTTTTCCCACAATTTCATAGGAAAGCCAAACGTCCGCAATCTCAACCCATTTTGCCTATCTGACCATTTTGTTATTGTATAACCACTATACGGCTATTATTAGGTGGATACCATTAACAGTGCAAATTTTCATAGCTGTGCTCTTTTAAGAAAGCCCTTTATTCTCTTGTGAAATGTGTTCTATGAGTTTTCTTGATGTTGTGTGCTAATCAAAAGATATTTTCAGCATGTGAATGATGCTTCATGGAGTTCAGGAATGTCAGTGGCTCAACTGGATAATACTTTGTACCCGTGATTTTTAGGTTGAGAGTTTGAATCCTGATTAGAGCATTATGAAAAAGCTGAACATGACATTCTGTCATTGCCACTCAAGAAACACAACATTGAACAGCACCTGGAATTCATCAGGCAATCAACATTCCGACTCATTCGTTTCCGAGAAATCTGACTGTCAAGACACAGTAGTGCCTATGGTATTAGGGGAACTTCTTCATTAACAATTTTTCCTTCATAATTAACTTAGTCATATTTGTATTTCTTCCGTTAGTGTTCTTGACTACAAATGTTTAAAGTTTGGGTATGGGATTTGCGAAACGCCAGCAGATACACAACTCAAATGGTCTCTGACTCCACCCATTCCAAGTACAATTGGCTTTATGCACAGCTCCACGACTTCCTGAAATAAGCCAGCTCGTTTATTTCCTGTTTTACATTATTGGACCAACTGATTAATCCAGGTGTGCCCGACCATTGTTGTGAGGTCAGACACACCTGGATTAATCAGTTGGTCCAATAATGTAAGACAGGAAATAAACATGCTGGCTTATTTCAGGAAGTCGTGGAGCTGTGCATAAAGCCAATTCCAAGCGCAATCATGCACGAGCGAACACAAGATGCGTGAGATGCGAGCCATTAGCTAGTTAGCTAGCTCCAGTAGCTACCGCAGGATAACAACAAACAGAAGCTTGCTCTGGGTCACAAGCTTTGAGTACGTGCACGAAGGGGTCACGCGCGGGGAGCGGGGGAATGGGAGGGGGAGTGCAGTACGACCGTTTGATTGACTTACTTTCTGTCCAATGCCACTCGGTGGGTCTGGAAATCATTTGCTGGAGTTTTTCAAGCCCTGCCCGTTCCACAGATGATTGACTTGTTTAATGTTCATGTCAATACTTCTAACTCAGTGGCTGTAAGTGGGTTATGAGAAGGATTTCAAGTAATTTTGAAAAAATGGCCAAAAAACAGAATTCCACAACCTTTAATTTCCCCAGATTTTCAACGATTTTTCGGGTATGCTTTTAAAGCCCTTAATTCACTTGAAAAATATGTGTGCTTGGAGGTTTCTGGTTGTTGAGGCTGAAGTTCAGGTTTATCAGTGGCTCAATGGGATAATGCCTTGTACAGGTGATCCTTAAGAAGAGACTTCACATCCCGATTCAATTGAGAATTGTGTGCCTGCAGGTTTCTGGATGTTGTATGCTTATCAACAGAAGATTTGACCTTGTGAATGAGGCTGAAGTTCAGGTTTATCAGTGGCTCAATGGGATAATGCCATGTACTGGTGTTCAGGTTGAGAGTTCGAATCCCAATTATAGCATACTGAACATGACATTCGGCCATTGCTTTGCAGCTCACCTGAAAGTCGAGGCACAGTGTTGAATTAAGCGGAACATCTCCATCAACATCTTTCCTTCATAGTTAATTTGTCATATTTATATATGTCATCCATTAGTGTGTTCTTGACATTTTAACTTTGCTCGGACCCCGTTAATCACCGCTTTCGGTTAAACGTATACTTAATACTTAATATTACTTAAGTATATCTCTATGTATTTTACTCAAATTGTTGTTTTTTTGCAGACTTTTACTCTGAATAACATACGTTCTATATCTAGACTATCCAACCAAGCCATGACCTGAAAATGTAGATAATTCACATTAAAGTGTTTATTATCCATCTGCTTAATTTGAATTGCTGATTGTTACAGTTGGACCCTTAATGATCCCGGGTTAAGCTCTGCTAAGCATGGGTACAGAGAGATAGCTTTCAGAGCTATGCTGGCACTCACTCTACACCGGCGGCTGTCAAAGTGGGGTACGAATACCCTTGGGGGAGCATGGATTGATCTGGATATTATTCTGTGATCTACCTTCCCAAACAGTCCTGTGGCTGACTGAAGTCTCAACCCCGAAATAAATGTATGCAGCCCGGTGTACCAGCACTCCTCTTCATCTTATTCATGACGGGTAACTCACGCGCTGAAAGATCTACACAGCTTGCTCTTGGTCGTTGATGAGCGTTGCCATGACAACAGAGACGTTTTGTCAGTAAGCCATGTCGTTTTGAAGGCATTTTTAAGGCAAAATCCTGTAAATGATTTGGTGGGGAAAAACACCACTGTTTTGATGTGGATATTACACCTATGATACCAGAGCAAATGAATTAACTTGAAATTAATTTCAAGGAAAAACAATTCAGGTCATACATTGCTTCACCTTATGTAAAATAAAACCTACATGGCATCCGCATATTGTTCTGTCTCGTATTTATTTGATGTATATATGTGTGCATCAATAAACTCGTTCATGATAGAGGTAATCGGTAGGATGTCAATGGAGACAGGGGGTACATGGCTGTAAAAAGTTTGGGAACCACTGCTCTATTGGTGATTGGGGAAGGGATATGTGTTTATGCCTTCCCTCAAAGAATACAAATGATTATCCTTCATATTCCATGAGTTACTGCGGCCTATTGTGGTTATTATTCTTATTCAAACTCACCAGTTAAACATGACCTCAAATACAACATCCCTCTCCCTCTCTCGATTTATGATGTCCGATGCAAATTTCAAATATGCGGCGGTCTGTTTAGGACTGCCAACTTCTCGTTCCCCTTTTTTTAAACTTAACTCTCCACATTGCACATTTTCAGTCCCGTAGTAGGACAAAAGGTCCTCTCTCTCTCTCTCTCTCTCTCTCTCTCTCTCTCTCTCTCTCTCTCTCTCTCTCTCTCTCTCTCTCTCTCTCTCTCTCTCTCTCTCTCTCTCTCTCTCTCTCTCTGAGTCCTCATCAACAACAAGGTGGTGTGATGGGTGATGGCGAAATAGACCCTGCTTACACGCCTGTCGGAAGCGGTCGCTCCCTGCAGCTCTTAATGGCTGCCACTGTTCCCTTCCTACATGAAAAGACTGAGGGTACCGCGGCTGCCAGTGGCGCTTAATGTAACGTGTCAGGACTTCATGGCGGTGGAGTAATTCCACATGGCAAGCATGCGGAGGCTCCGTCCCCCCACACTGCCTCTCTCGCTTCATTTGCAATGCAGCACCCGGGCTGCTGGCTGTTGAGGCAGCGTATAACTCAAGGATTGTCTCTACCTGACAAGGTTGACAGCTTACATCCTCCCCCTCACCACTCCACCTGTGCCGTCTTCTTCTTCTTCTTCTTCTTCTTCTTCTTCTTCTTCTTCTTCTTCTTCTTCTTTCTTCTTCTTCTTCTTCTTCTTCTTCTTCTTCTTCTTCTTCTTCTTCTTCTTCTTCTTCTTCTTCTTCTTCTTCTTCTTCTCCTCCTCTCCTCCTCCTCCTCCTCCTCCTCTCCTCCTCCTCCTTCCTTCTTCTTCTTCTTCTTCTCTTTCTTCTTCTTCTTCTTCTTCTTCTTCTTCTTCTTCTTCTTCTTCTTCTTCTTCTTCTCTTCTTCTTCTTCTTCTTCTTCTTCTTCTTCTTCTTCTTCTTCATCTCCTTCTCATCTCTCCCATTTTCCTCTGATCCTTTGACATATGCCAATTAAATCCTTAGGATTGTGGAGAGAATGGAAGGTCTACCGCGCGAGCAGCACTGTGATGTGTAGAGAACCGATTGGTTCTGGGGACGGCCACGTTGTTCTGATCAAGGCAGCCTACCCTTCTGAAATCGCACCATGTCTTTCACTTTATGGGGAAAGAAAAGAAAATCGTCATGAACCATACCGAGGCAAATCCAACGACGATGCACGAAACAAGTTGCCGGTTATCACAAAGAGCGGTGAAGGGAACTGGAGGGAGGGGGAGAGTTGCAGCTTTTCCAGATGAATATTAATGTTTCAATGTTCTGATGTCAAACCCACACAATGCAACATGGAAGCACATATGCTTTTTGTCAACAGCTCTTGGTAATATTTCCAGTTACATGCAAAGTAACTCTGTGGGGCCGGGTGGTGTGTTTTTGTGTTAATAATAATAATAATAATAATAATAATAATAATAATAATAATAATACATTTAATTTAGAGGCGCCTTTCATGACACCCAAGGTCACCTATTGATACCTAATTAAGCTGACATGACATATACAGGAGGCATATCAGACCTTTATAATCTTGAAGTCATTAGACATCCGTGTATAACCATGTTTTGTGCAGAAAAATGTGATTGAAATTCAATTGAAAATTAGGACGTTCTAGGATGTTCTAAGCATGGGATTCTGGAGCACAGCAGGCTGGTCCTGCAGGCGACTGGCTGATGGCTGGACCTGGTAGGACAGTAGGGGAGGATGGAGGTCATCCTCCATGCTGGTTCATAGCACGAGGATGGTCTTTTAGATAATCATGTGTGATCGCTATGGGTTTTGTTTATAGTATGAGTAATATTAATGCAGCGATGCACACTGGCAGTGAGCTGGCCCTTTCCTCTCATCTGATTTCTTACTCAAAGTTCTTTCATAAGAGAGAGCATACAACAAGCGACTGTGACATGCCTGGCAAGATATACACAGACATACAGTCGAGTATGAAGACTTGAGACACGGTTGTGCTTTATTTCAACATGGAGCTCTGTATTAGAACTATTTCTTTTTGAATAATTTACTGAATAATTTTTTTGGCTTTGTTTTGTAATAAACTATAAATACTTAAACCAATCGCAAGATTATCTGGGTATTTTGTTTAACGATGAAATTAGTGGCATTTTAAAAGTTTTATATACTAAGAATTACCAATTACATATGTCTGTACATGACACTGTGCACTGTGCTGTGCTCGCCTGTTGTCCACCATCCCTTCAGTCTCTTCTTGTAAGAAGCATTGATGTAAAAAGCTCAGACATTATTCCATCATGCATCTGTCTGCATTCTCAACAATGCTTTCTGGGCAAACACCTGGTTGAGGGGTCTCTGAAGAAACAATCTTTAACAACTTTTGAGTATTCTACCAGTTTATCAATAAGCCTAAGAATATGGTATTGGTGTGGTATAATTAGGGGGCCAAGCGCAGAGTGCAAGGCACTCTAATGTAAATGTACTTTTTTGTATCACTGGTATATTTCTACCAAAAAACACCTACCCAGCCAAAATTGCCCTGACCGCTCTGATGCTTGCTTTTATGAAGCTTTCACAATGGTAGAGGCTGACCAAAGATGGTCACGTAAAGACTTAAAGGCCCCTATTATAACACCAGTTGTAAGTGTGATTAGCCATTAAAAGCTGTACGAAAATCGGCCCTTCCCTGTGCCTTATTGACATCACAAGTGGGACTGTCCACCTAGATGTATGCTGGATACATCAGTAAACTAACCTACCACAGTGGACTGCAGCAAATGTTGCTTATCTATCCATCAACACGCTATGAACAAGGGGCGGCAAACTCTGGAAAGGCAAAACTGCTGACCCCTTTGACCTACAGTCATGAAAACGTACACATTAGTTCATCACCTTGGAGCTTAAGAAAAAAAATGTTTCAGTAGCAAATTAAACACTATGAGGTTTTGAAAATGCGTTTTGGGCTTTGAGTTCTAGGAAGGCTGTTAGATGTTATGACCCTAACCCTCTCTCGGAGGCGAACATCAAATTCAACAGCTGTCCAAAACAAGCCTCACACATCTGCACATCCACAAACACTGTGTCTGTGAAGGTTAACATTCTCTTGGACACCGCGGTCAACAGCTGCCCCGACAGATCTCTACACGTCCATACACATAGTGGCCTTCTCTGTTGTTGAACAGAGATAACAAAGAAGAAGACTACAGCAAAAGCTGTTTCCATGGTAATTAGACCTGCCAGTGGAAAGAATTCTGATGAGCCTCGGCCATCTTCTGAAAGGTCTGTTTGTCTTTCTTCCTTAATTACTATATTATATACAGGTCATTCATGGGATGAAAGAGCAATATCAAATAGTGCGTATTTTGTTGAAAGCCTTCATTGGTTTTGACATCATCCTAATTGCCGTGGCTGCGTTACATTTGTTTATTCAGGTCTTGCTTATACATATATAGATATATATATATTATATATATATATATATATATATATATAGTATAATATATATTATATATATATATATATATATATATATATATATATATTCTTATTATTGCATTATATGACATTGTATGAGGAGTTTCATTGAGTCATGCCGTCTTGATTGGCTTGGTAATTCAGTACAGATGAGACTATTGGCCCCGGCATATAACCAGAACTCATTTTGGAATGATGTATAGAGCCTATTGTTAATTAGCATCAGACATGGTCCATTGCAGAAAATAATCCACAATTAAAGTATAACTTTCCGCCACCATATTTAAACTTTTAAATATAGACTTGACATAACTCGGTAAACATAATTTGAAGGGTGAAAGACATACCATTTAAAAGCATAATTTATGCAATTTATTTTTTGAGCAGCATACATCCATGCAGTCCACGTAATTAAACAATATTTAAGCTACCTATTTTATGTCTGCAAACATATTTGTAATTTACATAATAAAGAAAGACCTTGGTTAATCGATTGAGCACACATTGGCACTAACAACTATAAATTGGTTGACTATAAAGAAATGTTATCCTTGAATAGTAATTCTCTCATGGTTATTGTAAGCCTTTGTGAATATTATTCATTTATTTTTTACCATACCTCAACTCTCTTGCTAAAACTCATTTTAAGTGAATGAGTTTTTAGTTTTCAAATAAGTGAACGCTTATGAAAAATAATTGGCTGACTATTATTTAATGATATTGCTATTTCTATAAAATGATCTATAATAGTAATAATATAATATATCTAATATCTATCTATCTCAAAAGATTTATCTTTTGGTCCTATAAAGATAGGATCAAGATGTTAGCTCTCTTTAGCTTTCCAATTTTGCTCTAGAATCTGTTACTGCAAGGTTGTTGGAACTGCCGGAAGCAATTTCTTTAGCACCCACTCCTTGTCCAAAAGAATCATCCACTCACACTGGCTCCAAAATAAACATTGCAGGGCAGCTGAAACTGACTCCTAGCAGGGGTCTCTGGGTGTACAGAAGGAGGCAGAAGATACATAAAAGAAAGAGAGAGAGAGACTTAAAGAAAGAACTACAACTACGGAGACACAGAGATACAAAGAAGGAGTCCACACAGATTCGGTACCTTGGTCTGCCTGCCTGAGACAATTAGCCCTAATGACTTCCACGTTCCTGAACACAACCTAATGACGGAGTGGTGCAGAGACATTTTCCCTGCCACATTCATCAGTGGTGCTCTGTATTGTTTGTGTGTTTCTAACGACAGACCCTGGTATTTTGTAATGGTTGTATAAATTTATGCGTCAACATTTTAGCACATAAGTGGTTGCATTCACCTCGACATGAACATGAACGGGTTACGCGCCTGAAATAGTAGAACTATTCTGCTCTATTACGATGGGTAGATGCAGTACATGATGGGCCAAGACCCAGTACCTATCAATCACCATCGAGCAACCGCTCACTGAACCATGTTCAAAGGTTGGTGGCTCAGTTGGCATCACTATGACATGCAGCATGACAGCGATAAATAAGTAAGTCTATTTTATTCACACTTCACAATTTTAAACATACAAAAATGCACAAACATTTGTACTATCTTTCTCTGTTGATGAAATGTTGCTTCTGATGTGTGCTCTGGTAGCGGGGATCGGTGTGACTCAAAGAAAAGTAAAGGTTCAATAAGTGGTTCATTCAGAGATACAAGCTAAACAGGGATACACTCTGGAATTGGTTCATGAAGAATCTGTGGGACAAAGGAACTTCTATAGTATGTATTGGTAAGGAAGGTATGGTGATGAAGTCAGACCCTATAGTTAGTTCTATAGTCTGTTTTATGATCAGTAACGCCTCATAGTAGTTCTTATAGTCTGTTTTATCTGAAGCAGTTTAACGGCCATGCGGTTCTTTTTGACCACCCTACCTGTGAGCAGAAATTAGTGAGAACTGGTGTCAGCTCAAATTCTGTGTCCGGTCCAATGAGGCGACAATGTTAGCTCTTCTTTGTTGCTGTCTTATTAGGTCATCTATCGATAACAATCCGTTGCAACTTATTTTTCGCATCAATACAAAGCATCTGTTTGTCGGCAACAGAAAGCCACTGTAGTGCTTCGTCTGTCGTCATTTTGAACAGAAATATCTCTTCAGGAGTGCTCTGGTGATTTTCTTTTTTTAGGTTTTCATTTTTATATTCTTCAAAGCAAGTAAGAAGGGAAAATAAGCAGTCCTCTGGCAATGTTTTTCTCTTTGAAAGGCTTACATCATCATCCCCATCATACATTTGCCCTTATCGTGTTACAGGTGAACTTCACGGGTAACATGGAATCATTGTTTGATGGACAAATGCCTGCATAGCATCTTTTATTTACAACTAGTACAGTATAGTGCAGTATATGTTTTTTGTTGAATGAGAATGCTGCATGATCGTTATCCTGTCCATAATGTTTACGACTTATGATTGCCCTCAAAATGCGCCACAACTTTTTCCCTGCCACCATCCATTTGGTTCAGAATAGGATTTTCTCATTTGTTTTTCTCTCCACAGACCAAATTGAATGATAGAGAGAGAAAACCCCAAGGACTGATTGAGCCGTGGGTGGATGGCTTTTATACTTAAGACACTCAAATATTTTTGAACAAAAGTGATGGCTGTAGTGAAAAAAGTTGAAAGCTTTAATGAGAGACATATTGATTAACCTTATCAATTTTATTTACTCCTTATAGGAAAGAGCCATTATTTTAAATCATCAGAGAAAGGTCAAATTCAGTGTTCATTATTTTACTTGCTAATTAATAGTGCATGTATTTAACAGTTTTCCCAAGATGAACAGTACTTTGTATTCAATAAACCACCTCGTACACGTGTTTTTCTTAATAACATTACATTAACTGTGTCTATAAGAGAAAAAAATGTGTTGTGGGAATTCAGGAATCACGTAAATTGTTTCTGTCTAAACTGTTTAACTAAAGGGTCATCCGAACATATAACAATTAGGCTAGTTTATTTGAGTCATAAACATGCAGAATCATACAACAAACATTCAGTAATCCGAGGCCTCAGATGGGAGTTCTGCCTACGCCTCTCTCTTAGCTTCGCAAGGAGAAGTCCAATGCATTGGCAAATGTATGGGCTTCTTATACAGTAGCATAGGTCTCAGAAATGCTGAGATCAGCTTTGCTCCATCAATGATGTGTGATGGAAGAATCTATCATGTTGTTTCCCCTTCATCATGTAAGCTCTATAACTCTATAACTGTTCAAAACATTATCCAACATTAACCCTCCATGGGGTATACCGGGCACGAGGAAGCAGAGATCCCCTTATGCATTCTTCTCCTTGATGAGAATACAGGAAACTCTGTCCTTAAGTCAACATTATTTGATTTGAACCTTGACAATTGACATGTAAGGTATGACTTCTGTGTGTCAGCGAAAAAGGTACAATTACCAAATGGCAGTTTACAGAAACAGAATGTGAAAATATAATTTACCCATTACAATAGGCTGTTCATGTTGTTGTAGAAAGCCATCAGTATTTATATATAGAGCAGCTACAAATACTTGTAACAGCTAAATAGATAAGATAATTTGTTGTTCTTCTTAGTTTTTTGTTAAAGAATATAAAAATTCTCCAGTTTCGAAAGGGAGATGTTTTTACATTGATGTTATGGGTTCTATCATCTACCAATCCTCTTATGTGAGGACTAGGACTCATTCATTGAAATAGATGCAAAGCAGCTTTGGGTATTAGCATATCTAATGAGTGATTGGTGTACTATTACCAATCCTGACCAATGAAAGGCTGTATATGTAGCGCTGTGCCTATGTGTGCTGTGTTCTCTTTACATTAAGGGTCATCGCGGTTTTGATCTGATACATCCCAAGGTTGATTTATTTTCCTCTTATTTCTTGATTTGTTTGCTGTGTTGGTTGCATGTTGTAGGCCTAGTAGCTTGTATTAGCTCCCTTCACCTCTGTTTTGCCCCCATGCCGGTCCTCGTTTTCAGTTCTCATTACATCCCATTTCATCTTTTATTCATTTTATTCAACAATATTGTCACCCTTTCCGTGTGAATGGTGGAAGCTGTCGAAATAAAGTATTATTGCATCGAATTCTCCATCAGCCTCTGATGCTATTTACTGTGGACCCACACCTGCTTGGGAGATCCCTCCCATGTGTGAAGGTGGCATCGATGGTGTTATATGGTATAAACCCTTTACAAACACACACAGTGCGTGGTAATATCATGAAATAAGTTGGCATCACTTATTCCTATTGAGGCAACATATAGATGGCGGATGGCAAAGGGAAAATTTGTAAATGACATTCAAAGCACTTGAGCTTTTTCAAGCCATGTGCATATTTAATATTCTTCATATTCCTCCATGTATTATTTTGTATGCAAAACCCTGCATTTATTTTGGAAATTATATTCCAATCGCATCCCAATTGGAAAGTAATGGCAGAGTAGTTATTATTGACATTTTCATCCCTGTCAACACTGCTTTCTAGAATTAAGAATATGAATTTATATTCTGAGAGGCTTTGAAACTAATTCAAATTTGAATGCAATTCTAATTGGGGAAGAGTCTGGGAGAATGTCAGTGAATTCTTAAAGACAACAACTGCAGATACTGCTAACCCTTACTTTCACAGTTCCCTTATAAAGTATTTACCCAGAAAAAACATGGTCAGTTCAATTTTCTGGGTTTATATTTACCTACTGGTGAATACGTAGGTATATACAGAGAAACTACTGCTGAAATACTATGAAAAACCTAAACTATTGCCCATCAACACCACTGTGCACCGTGTAGTTGTGACAGTTTCAGGTTGATAATATAAAATATGTAATTCCACACTTATTATATAAGTAGGCAACCAATCCACCTTCTGTATTACCCATAAAATCAAGAATTTAATAAT
This sequence comes from Melanogrammus aeglefinus, assembly GCA_900291075.1. Lineage (NCBI taxonomy): Eukaryota > Metazoa > Chordata > Actinopteri > Gadiformes > Gadidae > Melanogrammus > Melanogrammus aeglefinus. The sequence goes on from OLKM01002190.1 coordinate 45,551, forward strand.
TACTAACTTTTTCTTGAAAAGTAATTGTTCATGGTTAAGCCCATTCATAAAAGGTTCATTAGTTACCTAGAAACAATTGAATCTTTATTTATATTTTGGTTGAAAAACTAAACCAATACCTGGTACCAACCCTCAGGACCTGCTTTCCTCTGGCAAATCTTCAAGTATCATAGAGGTACTTGCAGGTTGTGTTTTTATAATTTACACCTTAAGAAAGCTGAAACTACTGTAAAAGTAAGGCTTGTTTGTTTATATGTTCTTCCCTTGTCCCTTCAATATAATATGCCATTATCTGTGAAAGTACTGCTATTGCATTATTTGTAATATAATGCAATATACTATTGCATTATTTGTTGCAATAGTATTACCAGCCTCTTACCATATGTCTTGTAACTTGTTATTCTCTTTTCCATGCATAATCACAAGCTTTTGCCAAGTATATCCTGTAACGTAACTCAATTCAACATGCAAATTTATTCCCTAAGTGACCTGAACCTGAACTGTAAAAGGAAGCCTTGTTGCTTTCATGGTAAAGCCAGCCTCATACATATGTTTAACGGATTATTCACTTTTCTATGCAGTATTTAGCCCGCATTGACTTCAATGGACTCAAGCCAGTGCCACCAACAGAGCAAAGTACTCGTGGAACTTTACTGAGCGCTTCCGAGCAGCAATCTCCTTCAACGTTGTTCCATACCATCATACTCCTACTCATCCTCTCATGACCTTTTCTCACTTAATTTGTTCTCTTCAAGTTCTCAGTATGCTTTCACTCTGACAACGAACCCTGCGCAGCAATATTAACTTATTGCCTGGTTGTCACGCAAGGCGGGTTTCCTACTGCAAACACTGTCGCAATTCTAAGTTTAAGAAACTCTATTCTAATTTAATCCTCTCAATACAAAGAATATTTTGCAGAAAGGAAGGAGCATGCTTACCTTCACTGGGCTAGAGAATCAGAATCATTTATTGTCATTTATGCTAATATAGTTGGAATTTGTCTCAGCGTTCCAGTGTGTGTGTTTCAACAAATATAGTGCAACAGGACAGTACAGTGCTAACAAGACATAACAGGACAATCAAAGCAATGCGATGGGTGACGAGATACATACTAGATAATAAAGTGCAAGTGCAGAATTAAAGTCCTTGAAAGGTATCACAGGGGAGGAGGGGGGGGGGGGGTAGCTACAGTCGTTTACCAGCCTGGCGGCTGAGGGGAAAAAACATAGTCTGTGACGGGTCTTTGCAGTTCTAGGCAGCCGCAACCTTCTCCCAGGAAGGAAGAGGGATGAAGAGGCCGTGACCTGGGTGCGAGGAGTCGGCCATGATCTTTTCAGAGACCTCTTTTCAGAGAGCCTTCTCAGAGACCTGGTGTCATGTAGGGACTTGAGGGAGGGCAGGGTACGCCGATCACCCTCTCCGCTGATCGACTCACCCGCTGCAGCTTGTCCTTGTCCACTGCGGCGGGGAACCAGGTGATGGCGGAATGGGTGCGGATGGACTTATTGATGGCAGTGGAAAACTGAGTCATCATCAGCCTAAACAGAACATCCTCAGGAGGTCGGTCTGAGAGGTGGTCAAGCTTCTCGGACACTTATATATAATGCCACAGTGTGCGTGGGTGTGTCTGCTACGCTGTCTGGCCAGAGGCTGATTTAAATGTCCGCGTTTGAGAGAACACTTCCTTCCAGGAACTCTTCGCCTGAAACACAGTTGTCTGATTGAATTAAAAACACATTTTGATCTAGAGAGTTCACTCTGGGCTACTGTAGAAGCGTGGAAGAGGACCTGCTCCCTATGTAGATATAAAGGTAGATATGAAGATATGCTAAGGTAATGAAAACAGGATTCTTATTTTGTTGGTAGTGTGCACTAAATAAAACATGCTCATAAATATTAACTCCCTTTTCTGCCAAGTCTAATAAGCTAGATGCCATTAAATTCTACTCACTGCACCTTTAAGTCAGGTCAACTTGTATTTTATTCAGTCTATAGCACCTCCACCTGGATCTCCACTGGCCAGGCACAGATGTTATATGTACCTGCTCTTTTACTGTTGTAGAGCTAGCAGGTTAACCTTCTACCTCCTCTCTTTGACATTTAATCGATTGGGATAATTTTGAAATGTGAGACGTCTCCAGTTTGATTGCATTTTAGTAAGGCTATCGTTTTGGGCAGGGCAGGGTCATTTTCCCTCTTGTGAAGAACTAGTGAGTGAATTGGAGTGCTGCTGCCTGTATACACTGCATTAGATACGGTACTCATATCTGTGATCGCATCTGAATTTATTTTATCTGATTGGGTGATAGTAGTTTGACGATAAAAAAGCAAAGTACAGATTTGCGTTCAGATTTATCTTGTTATAAAGGCTGGACATTGGACAATTTTACAATATTTGACACAGTATTCTTTGTGTTACATAATGTATTTTTGTTTATTTCATGAAAAAGGAATAAGCAGTTATAATGGATAATGTCAGAGCCTTGTAGTACCATGGAAACAAGATAGACTTCCTTTTACAGTACAGCTTCAGCTCACTTACTGCCTGATGTAGAAACATCTGCAAGAACGTATCCAGTATTTAGGATGACCAATGACACCTCCAGTAACCACCAAGTATTGATGTCATTTTTCAATTATGGGTGGAGCCATGAACAATAACTATTTAAGGAAAAGTAATTTGATGGAAGACTGGCCATCCGAGAGCTTCCGCCCCTTATGTTTTATGATAAGCCCCGGACCTAATAAATAAAAATGATTAAAAAAAATAGCCCCTGATCTATTCATCCGTCATTCCGATCATTCATTAAAGCCCTAGAAAATAATGACACCGTTGATCAAAAACCAAAGTACGTTTTAGGTCCTCTGTGTGTCCTCTAAGCAGCACATCTGCTACTCACTACTGGGCACGCCTACATTTTGTGTAAGCACGCGAGAGAGAGAAAGACAGAGCGACTACACTTGTTACACTGCTGTCATCGCAATACACTGCATGAACTATCTGTGTTTGCATGTTTGTATGTGTGTGTATTCCAATAAACTAATGTTAACTGTAGCAAAACCCCACGCACAACCTCTAGGTGACTATTAATGGCTCCTTCAAACAAAAAAGAATGCAGGTTGGTGATGTTAAATCTGGTTTATTGTTAAAAGTCGTAGTTAGCTCCGCTACAATGCAGAAGATCTCCCCAGTTTGTGTGGTGATGGCTGGTTTAACCTGTGCTCACGGATTACTTAATGTACCAGGTTTGCAGCCTCGCCCGACCCAAAAGTCCAATAAGACTCGACCAGGTGAGGCAATTAATGTTTTTTTTCTAGTCTGGTACTGCGGCTTGTCAAACAATGTCTAATGATGGCAGTTGTGAATTATTCTGCTTGGACTCAATACTAATTACTAACGACTGGTATATATGTATGTGTGTTACATCCCAATTAATAATTCATGTGGAAAGCAAACATGTTTTTGAGGCATACATTTCAAATGTTCAATGACTAATACGTGTCATTTGACTGAGAATGAGGCGACAGAGTACAAGCATAAAAATAGAGCTTGTTATCAAAAAGATGTAGATGAAGGACACCCTTAACGTCGTTGTACCCTAGCAACAACCCCGCAAACATCAATGACACCTTCCAGGAAGGTTCTAGTTTTGATGAATTTGTTTTCCTCTACATAGAAGGCATGGAGATGAATAAATGGAAGACAACACGAATGCTTTTAAACTGGTTGAAATGTGATTCCAAGAAGAGGGCTGAAGTGCACTTTGCCAAACGAGACGGACACACGCCTACACACTTGGTCTGCTTGACTGCCATTACTCAACCCTATTGTGAGCGACCTTATGGATCAAGTCAGACAAAGTCTCTTGTGGGAACGGGGTACACGGATAAGGATCACTTAACAAGCCCACAGTCACCCAACACATATTGTGCCCAATTGACCAGACCCACACGTTTTCTGAGGATTGAGCGCTCTTAAACAATTTAGAGAACAATCAAAGGAAGATAAGGATCCTTATCTTGGTCTTACTTGACACGAATGCTGATCACAGAACTGTACCGAGACAAGGTTAAACTGAACAAATGAAGGCTTTTACATTTCAGAGTCCTTCACTCTTATGCAAACCGGACTGATAGAACAGTGATGTAATACAAGCGAGTTAACAAAATAGTACTTTGTGTTGAGAACAATGCTTTAAGCCCCAGGGGATCTCAATTAATTAACCTCCAGCTGCACCTATCAGTCACTATATCACATATAGCACATCAACTATTATAGATTATATGAAATATAACTGTTAATGGATTTAAAGTATTATGCAACATCTAAAACAACCAGTATTTCAAGCTCATTTATGGCGAGGTCCATAGCATTCTATGTTTCACATATTGCATGTACATTTAGTTGACATATGTATTCATTTCTATATTTCATGTTTAGTCCTAACTGTACTTTTGCGTTTATAATTCTACTTATATTTACCCACTTGTCTGGAGCGAATATGCCATACTACTGAATGTGTGAATAATAAAGTGCTCTGAATACAGCGAGACATGGAGAGTACTCCCCCAGGTGTGTGTGAGCGGGCGGGGGTTGTCACGCAGCCGTCTGCAGCATTCATTAGCAGGGCAGAATAATATTCTCCTAAGAAACGACCCGTTGCAGATAAAACCCAGATAGGCCTACTAATGACAGCCTTTAGTAGAAATGGTTTGCGCGGTGGCAGTGGGCTCCACGCTCGGCAGAGTGCCAACATCTAAGGTCCCCGAGATAAAGGGGCATTGAGACGTAATGTTAGGACCTTTTCCCTTTGACCGTCCCCCGTGAAAGAAGCTTTCTCTGCAGATTGTCCTTTCTCTGCTCCTTTTCTTCTGTCGTACCTTCTAGCTATGAGGGACATTATTTTGAAAGGCATCTCCACCCGAACTGATTTGAATACGATATTACACTCCTCCAACGACGAGAGGCTTCTGTATGTGTGAAGAGCCGGGAGGTTAGAATGGTTCTGTGGACCTTATCTTTTACATAAATCCATAGGCCATAAATATGCATGATACGTGCATTATTAATGCAGATGTGTCATAATATCATAAAGTATATTAACCAGTGATTGTAACACTGTGTCGCTTTTGGATATTGGATTTCACATCAGACTTCAATGTTTCTTGGCATTTGCAGAGGGTCTGTTAGAGCCAGCGGTACTGGATCAGGTGTTTATTCTCTGAGTCAACTGTTTTTAAAGTATTGCTGGTTGTTAGGGAAACTGGTCATGAGGGAAAAGCGTTGGTTGACAATCAAAAAAAGGCTACATTTAAGCTATCTTATTCTGTTATTTCTTGGATGTTTAACATGGTACACAGACACACACACACACACCACCACCACACACACACACACACACACACACACACACACACAACACACACACACACACACACACACACACACACACACACACACACACACACACACACACACACACACACACACACACACACCCCAAACAAAATATTTGCGTTTGCATCGATTTGAGTTATGTTGTCCCTCGTTCTCTCTAGAATGCAGCATTCCGGTTCTAGGCATTAGACAATAAACACAAAAATACAAATTGAATAGGTTATATTCCCAAGTAGTCTAAAATGACAATCTGTAAGCGGCCGCCCACTTGTTGCTTTCCCTATCGACGCAGCTCTGCATTGCTCGGCTGACTTAATCCTTGCCATAGCAACAGCTTGTGCCCATGCCCCATGGTGCTGAAGAACCCACATAAACCTCATCGTGACTGCCAACCAGACCCTCTCCCCTCCTTTGGTGAGTTGGATGGCTCCACACACCCGCTCTTGGCCACAGAAGAAACTGTACTAGAACCTGTCAGCCCTGAAGAAATGTGGAGTGTTTACGCTCTGCCATCAGGGAACTCTTCTTCTGTTGTTTTTATTTTCCACCTCAATGTTTCTATTTAGTCTCATATTATCCTATTAATCATTCCAGCCTTTTGGTTTATTCACAGAAAAGATGTAGGTGTATATTTGATCTGCTTCCTGCACATTTCAACAAATGTAGTAAAATGTCCCACGATAACAACCATTAACCACGTAATCTTAAATGGATGACCAAGTTGCATCCATATATAAAGACACTCTACACCATGTCATACATATGTAAATATACTATACACAGTCTTACATACATAAACACACTGTATCATACATATATCAAAATGCTTTAAACTGTCAAACTAAGACACTGTTCTCACTGTCATCCATATATTAAGACACTGTTCACACTATCAAACATATATTTAGACACTGTTCTCACTGTGTCATCCATAAATTAAGACACTGTTCACACTATCAAACATATATTTAGACACTGTTCTCACTGTCATCCATATATTAAGACACTGTTCACACTATCAAACATATATTTAGACACTGTTCACATGGTCATACATATATTCAGGAAAAAGTTCCCACTGTCATACATATGTAGGCACTGTTCACACTGTCATACATCTTTTAAGGCACTTTACACCCTGGCATACATATATTAAGACCGTTGATGGAATCACTGGAGTTTGTTTATTAAAAAGAAAACAAGTCTGTCTCAAGTGCATATTAGTAATCAGGGAGAGGCACAATCCCACGCTGAGTCCATTGTTGTGATGTGATTTTAACAAGACCACTACTCCACGGTCGGTAATAAGAGAATATAGTAATGAATGCATTTACAATGTTCCCCTTCTCATATTTATTTAAGACGCCCCGGGACGGATATTTCAGAGGGTGGATGAAAGCGGTTGGTGAGCCGTGAGTCAGTGGTGCTGGGGCACCACAGGCTACGCCGTGCTGGGGATGCAAATGTGATGATGTGCTAATGAAACTGAAGAGTGCTTCCTGCCTCCCCCTGCCCCTGTCCTGCCCGGACACCAGGGGCCATCCATCCTGACGCCGGGAACGCCCACCAGCTCTGTCAGACCAGTCAAGAGAGGATGACGGTGTGTCTGTGTGTGTGTGTGTGTGTGTGTGTGTGTGTGTGTGTGTGTGTGTGTGTGTGTGTGTGTGTGTGTGTGTGTGTGTGTGTGTGTGTGTGTGTGTGTGTGTGTGTGTGTGTGTGTGTGTGTGTGTGTGTGTGTGTGTGTGTGCGTGTGTGTGTGTGTGTGTGTGTGTGTGTGTGTGTGCGTGCGTGTGTGTCTGTGTGTGAGTTGGACACAATATATATATGATGTCAATTAGTTTGGAGAGTGACCGCAACACCGTTAAATCCACTCCAAGCTTTAGTCCTCTGAATATTCACAGATCTTTCCAGTAGTACACGTCTTCTGCGGTGTACAATGAGCCTGCACGCTATGAAACTCAGCCTAACATGCAAATGTGTGTGCACAAGTGTGTGCACAAGTGTGTGCACAAGTGTGTGTGTGTGTGTGTGTGTGTGTGTGTGTGTGTGTGTGTGTGTGTGTGTGTGTGTGTGTGTGTGTGTGTGTGTGTGTGTGTGTGTGTGTGTGTGTGTGTGTGTGTGAACGTGTATGTGTTTGTGTGTGCACATGTGTTCATTCATGCATGCTTGCGTTTCCATTTTTTAATATCAATCTTGCCCTCGTGACTTTGTCAGCCACACGTTAGACATTAACATGCGCGACACCCCCTGCCTATACGCCAATTATTCACACTATATGGTGAGCCTGCTTTAGCCTAGGAGGTGGCACAGAGCGAGCGCAAGTGCAAATTATTTCTTCAACATATTTACCGCTTGTCAGGGAAGGACCGAGCGAGCAGGCACTATTAGCCTTTGGCTGAGTGGTATCGAGTGCACGCACTCTATACCACTCCATGAACTCCAAGAAGTCCTAAAATATCTTACATTTACATTTATTTAGGGCATTTAGCAGACGCTTTTATCCAAAGCGACTTACAATAAGTACATTTGTCATAAGAAGTGAAACAATATATCGCTGTCAGTAGGCTACAGTAAAGATGTTCATAGAACCAAGTGCAAGCACTAACAATCACTAGGCTAACCCATTCCCCGGGTACAGCAATGATAGCAGCTACTGCAGATGTTACACAATTAAGTACTATGAATAATGTATCTTCATGTTTTTATATTATGAAAGAGAGAGACCTCAGACTACATAGGAGCAAATCCAAAGAACAGTAAAAGTAGTGAACAAACAAAGTCAGAAGGAACACACATTGTTTTTCCTTTAGAGTGTGTGGTGAACACGTGGAAGGCACTCCAGGTGTTCTTTCAGGAGCAATACGCGGGCACGGGAACGTCAATCATGGTCTCCACAGCATCTGGATAACGAGGAATGTGACGGCCATCACCATGTCCGCTAAGCTGCCGCCCCTAAATAAGGACTAGATTGTGTGAGTAACATCTGGAAAGATCAGATCAAACTCGAATAATAATGTACATCAAATGCTTTTCCATTTAGATACTTATTTTCTATAGTCCACAACAAAATGCACATGATAAACTGGCCATAAGTCCGAAACGAACCAATCTAAGCTGGTTCCATATTGGAGAATAATGTCCAAATAAACATACTGTTATGGTCAGCGGAAATCTTAGTTTGGACCCCGGATGCAGAGACAGAGGCAGTTCGGACAATCCAAAGTTTATTGTCGCAAGGAACAGAAAGTATATCCAGCAGGCAAGGTGAGGACAGGAGCGGGTAGGCGTGGCTGGCGGAGGCACCGGGGAGTGCTGCGGTCCGGGGGTTGTATCCGCTGGCGAGGGAGTTGGCTACCGGCGAAAAGGTACACGAGGTTAGAGCGACAAAGGTCAGGACAGAGTAACGGAGGTTGAAGTTCACTCGTCAGCCAAAGTACCGAATGAGACGGAGTAATCTGGCGCCGACGAGCAGTCCCCGCCAGGCTTAAGAAAGAGTGTGTGACGAGTTGATGAGGACCAGGTGTGCCCCGTTGCGGTGCCCAGCTCCGCTCGCCACGCCCCGCACCTGTCTAAAACCCAATGCCTGTGGGGCAAATCGTAAACAACCGAACCATACATTATTTTCCCATAAGGGGATGCCCCTGAGTGCTTTATTCAGCCTACACCCCTGTGAGCAACAGTGATTAAATATCAGTTACTATTCAACTATCACGTTATTGTTTTTTAATCGACATCAGCTTTTAAAATACTCTTCTGGCGAGTCCTGAGCATATTGGTTTTGATCAACTATTTAAAAATATTCTTCTGAGCATATTGTTCTTGATTGAATAGATTAAAATATTCTCCTGAGCTGTTGTTTTTGATCAAATATATATATTGAACATTCTCCTGAGCATATCGTTCCCGATCAAAATAAAAATAAACTGCTGAGCATATTGTGTTTGCATTGGAAAGGAAACTTCTGGTCGATATTGTACATTGGATTTGTAGCGCATTGATTGAGAACTGATCAAGAGCAGCTGTTTCCTGTCATTGAAAAACATGCACACCCTTGGACCATTTCTCCCCAATCAGGGTCAATACTATTACCTGCGGTATAAGGCCTGGTAAACATCCCATCCCCATTTCAAATATAACTGCACTAGAGAAGGCAGCCGTCCTCCTGGACTCTGACAGATGGTAAAACAAGCTGCTACGAGAAACATAAAACAGTATGGCACACAAACACACACATACATACACACACACACACACACACACACACACACACACACACACACACACACACACACACACACACACACACACACACACACAAACACACCTACACACACACACACACACACACACACATAACACACACACACACACAACACACACACACACACACACACACACACACACACACACACACACACACACACACACACACACACACACACACCACACACACACACACACACACACAAATACACCGTGGGTGGGCTTATTATATAGAACAGAAACTGGTCAACAATCAATGCGATTAAAAATACATCTTTAGTGTTCCTAATCAGCAGGAAGCGGGTCATTTGAGTTAGCGTGATGCATGCGTTGAACACACCACCCGTTCAATGTTACCTTGGGTAAACTCTGTCAGATACGAAGCCATTCTGTTATATGAGAGGGATATATTGAGAGAGAGAGAGAGAGAGAGAGAGAGAGAGAGAGAGAGAGAGAGAGAAGAGAGAGAGAGAGAGAGAGAGAGAGAGAGAGAGAGAGAGAGAGAGAGAGAGAGAGAGAGATGGATATTGAGCGAGATATTGAGAGAGAGCGAGACACACACGCACAGAGCTGGACAGACAGACAGACAGACAGACAGACAGACAGACAGACAGACAGACAGACAGACAGACAGACAGACAGACAGACAGACAGACAGACAGACAGACAGACAGACAGACAGAGGGAGAGACGAGATAGATTTAAAGGAATGTACAAGGAAATGTTGGCTAGCTCCCTCAATGCCCAGGGTTGAAGGGGGAGCGTGTCTGCAGCAAAGGCCATGAAAGTTTTATGGCTCTGTCGAGATGCTGTTTCTGCTGGATTATTTATGAAAGAAGCACATAGCTGTTTATCACACCCCTAATATGTTCTCAAGCAAGGAGGAGCTAGACGACTACATGCATAAGTTGTCTTGACAAATATGAAATCGTTTCTGAAGGAACAGAGGAAGAAAAGGGATAATACTAACTTACCTAAGTAAGGAGAGAAGCCGATTCGCTGCATGTCTGTTTTTTCATGGTAGAAAAATAGCATGTGGAATGAAAATCCAAGCAATTTTTTTGATACAATCACCATTCTCCAGAATACAGAGTAACAAACAACACCACAAAAATAGAGAGCAAGGAGAGAACCGACAATGCTACTAAATCATGTTCTCTGTACGATTATTGTGGCCATTGCCACAAAATCAGTATTGCATTCTGGATGATTTTGGAACTAATTGGTTTGCACAGGTCAACTGTCAAACCTATTTCTAGAGTTAGACGATTCTTTCAGAAACATCGTTCAGCAAAATGCCAGGTCATGGCAGCTGCTCTCAACGGCTGCTATAAAGTTTATTTTTAAAGCTATAAAGCGTCTAGACTGACACAATTTAATTTAAAGTTGAGGTTTGACCCAACAGTAAAACCTGTGGGTTTAGTTTACTTCGGTTCGTCAACAATCTGTAAGCCAATGTGGGTGATAAGATTGAACATATGCTGCCTATTGGATGTTTGTCTGATGGCTATGAAGCGCGCACAACCGATCCGGGTAATTGAAACACAATAATACATGCATTAACCCTCAGGCTCTGTCATACCTGTCATGTGTACTGTGCTCGACAGTTGTATATTTTTTGTGCATATCAAGTATAACACAATGCATCTCTCATATCCCTGCTGCCTCCTTTGTAATTAATTTGTGTCATGAAGTCTTTCAATACACGGTTTCTCAAGAATAAAGTAGTGAATCACGCAAAATACCACTGGGTTTTATCTTGTTATGTCTTTATTATAGATTATTGATTTTTAGGAGGGGAACGTGCCAATTATGTTATGGGTGTCAATGATGTGATTAACTGATAGGATCTAGATGATAAAGTGTGCCGCTAAGCACCCCGATGACAGTCATGTGGGGCTGCAGGGCGGAGTTGCCTTGTTAAAGATAACCAACCATGAGTGCGTTGTAGCGTGCTGGACGTGCACCCAGCCGGCTGGCCCCCAGGGACCACGGGAGACGTTTTGCAGCAGATTGCCGAGCGCTGCCCACACTTGCTAATTATAGGGATTGTTCATGTGAGTCCTGTACGGCATGCTCGTTTAATTACAAATTATCTGCTGCGGTGGAAATGGAACTATCCGGCCAGCGCTGAAGGAGATTTGGTCTTCTTTTCTTTTCTTTTTACAAGTGGAATGGGTCCATTATGTGGTCGTG
>OLKM01002190.1:59907-64907 GCA_900291075.1 Melanogrammus aeglefinus
TCTTCAGAAATGTTTTTGAAACTTTCCAGCCTAAATTTCTACTTACTATATATTTTATTCTTTATTTATACTTAATACTTAGTTTTGGATGTGCTTTTGATGTGCTTACTATTAAATAATAGCTGATTAGTTTGAAAACCACAGACATACATCCTAATGACGTATGTTGATGGCATTGTGTGACGTGAACCCATGTCCTCAGAACTGATAATGAAAAGCTCTTTACACCACGTCACTGACATTTTATAAATGATCTTATAATTCACATGACATTGTTTCATTTCCTTAATTAAATGATGTTACAATGGAGACCACCCTTGACAGGAGTAGTTCAGGGTTCTCCAGAGATGTTAACCTACAACTGTCTCCGCTAGACCCTGGCCAGAAACCGATCAGAGGTTATTACTGACATTACAATTCACATGGCAGTGTTATGGCATCATTTGTTTTCCATGGAGACAAGCCTCCCCAGACTTGATCGCAGGTCGTCAGACTGAACACCATCAGCTCTCTCAGCGGCACCAACTTGACACTAGCTCAGAGCAGTCTGAGGTTATTAACTTCCTTACCATTCACATTTGGACCTTTCCTAAAAGGCTTGCCATCAGAGCGCCTTCGGAAGACATTGTAATGTCCTTATAAGACATTGCAAGATTACTGCCATTAAAAAGTACATTTACGTACAGCATTACCTACTGAGGAAGGTGACTATTTCTGCATTTCAAAAAATGAAAATCCCTTTGCGATTCCTTGCGCATGTCAGTTAGAAATATGCAGAAATCATTGATATGACAGCGTTTAGTGCTTTCGGTGATCTAAAATAAAGCAGATATGTTCAATGTCCCATTATGCCGAATTTTCTCGTTTGCTTTTCTCTGTCTGTCAGCTTTCCTCTTGCTGCGATGCTGATGATATGATCTGAATTGGTTTCAATTACAGTAACCTTCATTTACAGAAAATCCAACATTCAAATTGGAAACAAGATATCAGTAGCAAATGTGCACATTCAGCAAAGTGTCACATTGAAAATCTCTTTATTTTTTTCAGTCAAGCGTGTCTTATGTTTACCCTCCAGGAAAACATTGGATTATAGCCAGCAACAAACGCAGTCATACTGCTGAGTGTTGAACGTTTTCTTGAGATAACTCCCACTTGAATTTTGATGAATGTTGAAATGCTAGGAAGGAGGCAGAGCGCTACATTCAGATAGAACACGCGCTCTGTTTACAGAGGAAGGGGAATGTCAGGTTAACCCTACTGTATCATAAATAACAATGTGGATGCATCTGGGATTTTAACTGTCACCGATTGCTTAATTGAAATCGTGATCCCACAACTTGGATTGCAAAACTAACGCGTTGAAACGTTAAAAGAAAAAGGTTATCTTACTACTCTAGTAACTTTGTGTGTAACCCCAAACACTAGTATTGGCTGCGCCAACAAGACACTAGCTAGAACATTGTGTGAGATTATAGTTTATTAATTTACATCAGTATTCACATTCAAATAACATCAGCCGGCAACTTAAACAAGTGTAGAAAAAATAACCAACCCCTTATTTGTAATTCCTAATGCTACCCTACACTCTGTCCACTTTGATATACGTCATTTGTAAGTCCCTTAGGATAAAAGCATCTGCTAAATCATTAGATGTAAATGTGATTTAGACATTTACACACACACACACGCACACACACCCACACACACACACACCCACACACACACACACACACACACACACACACACACACACACACACACACACACACACACACACACACACACACACACACACACACACACACACACACACACACACACACACACACACACATACAAGCCTATGAGGGTGTGAAATTGCACATGCACACAGAGAATTTTTTTACTGCACAAGGTATTTGGTGGGTCCTGAACCACCACAGTTGGATCAAGGCATGGAAATGAGTTCAAAACCCCTGAGCCATTTCCACTGGTATTATCTCAATTGGTTCTAAGGCCTGTTAGATAATGTTCTGTTGTTTTGTTTTTTAATGTTGTAATCATTTTGATACGCGTCTACTTTTACTGCAACAATCATCGTCATTAGGGGATGCAAGTAACTGTAAAACCGAAGCACTGGGGTGTTTGTTCGCTATTTGGTGGGTGTGTGAGTGCAATCATGGACAGATTTAGTAATACAATTGAGATTTGATACATTGGCCATCTGTGGCTGAGGGAGAATTCACGGCGCCTCCATGTTAGACCGAATGGCCTCCCGGAAACTGGTGCTGGGGTCTTTTGTTGTTCTCGTTCCGACTTGTTATCGTTCATGTATTACATCTATTGAAAGATGTGTGTGTTCTGATGACATAACAGCCTTCCAAGCTCTCTTCCAGAGGCAGTGGAAAGTGCATTTTCTTTTAAGATTTCACAGACTCATAGGTTTTGGTTTTTTAAAGCTTTTACCAATAGGATAATGAACATGAACTCTTCTTGACTACTTTTATTTTTCGAACATATGCATGGCAATATGAAGTATTTCAAACCCAAAAAGCGTTTTGTGAACACGTCTTTTTTTTGACCACCTTTTATTTATCATATCAAATAGATCATTTCTTTTAACGTCTCTGAAATTGTCAAATGTGAGAGGTTGTATTTTTCATCATGAGATCTCTTACATTCAGGTAAATGTTCATTTGAAAAGAAAACATCTTTAAACTTGGCACTTAGAAAACAACCACAAAGAATTGTCACCTTTATTCATTTTGAACAAAATTTACAAAGCCATTCAAACAGTCATTTTTTAATACTTTTAGATAGATTTTTTAAAGTCAACTTTTGAGAATAATCAAAATACACTTTTTATTTGTTACCCTCTTTCAGTACTTACAAATATGTACATAGAAGTGTCTTTATTGTCTATCATGGTTTTTCCTCCCTTATAACAAAAATCCTTTTTTTGTAGACCATGTTTTTATTTATACGTGTCTGCAACATGTCGGCTCGGTGAGGCTCTCCGGGGCTCCTCATGAGCTGGACTGTCTGTGGAGGGTCCCGGGGAGGGATGTGTAGGGGCGGGGGGGGTGGTCCCAGGGGGTGCTCAGATAGACGTCCCATGGCTGGGCTCAATGTCTTCCGGGATGGATCCCCTCGGCACTGACTGGTAGGACATTGGCATGGGCGTCTTGAGGGGGCTCTGCCTGAAGAGCCCGCCGTTGGGGGCCCTGTGTTTGCAGCGGATGGACGGCATGGTGGCACTGCTCAGGGGCAGGGCCAGGCTCCTGCCGGCCAGGCCGCCCAGTGACCTCCCGGCCCCCAGGCCCTCCTGCAGGAAGGTGGTGACAGACAGGGGCGGGCCGCCGCGGTGAGGCGGGTAGTCCCGCACGGACAAGGCCTCCAGGGAGTGGCTGGGCTGCATGCTGCCAATGTCCAGGGCAGAGATCTCGATGGACTGGCCTGGCAGCTGCTTGTGGGCCATGTCTTCGTCCAGCAGGCTGTTCAGACGCTGGTGGACCTGCTCCAGGTTCATCTCCTTGTCCTGCAGGGGGAGGGGGGGGGCATCAGGGGGCCGCCACACCAGTGGATGGATATTGGAGGATGGAGGTGGATCGTTCAAGGAATGGGGGAGCATAGATAAGCGGTGGGGA
Organism: Melanogrammus aeglefinus; assembly: GCA_900291075.1. Classification (NCBI taxonomy): domain Eukaryota; kingdom Metazoa; phylum Chordata; class Actinopteri; order Gadiformes; family Gadidae; genus Melanogrammus; species Melanogrammus aeglefinus. The sequence goes on from OLKM01002190.1 coordinate 63,534, forward strand.
AGATGGAGAGATATGAGACAGGATTGGCCGGGAGGGAGATGGAAGAGAAAGACAGAGGAAAATCGTTAGCTGAAGGCATGCAAATCCTTTTTAAACAAAACACATCTTAAAAGACGTCGTTCAATCCACCTCGTTTACGCCAATTACTACACCAAATTGAAATGATACAGAAGCTGAAATGAAGATGGAACGACTGGGGAGGCATTGCTTTGCAGACTCTTACGATTTGCAATGATGCAATTGGACAAAAAGTAATGTCTCAACACTTTAACCGACCCCCAACCAATATGTCTCTTCTTCCAAGACTAATTAGGTTTATTCCCTGGTCAACCTCATTGCATGAGCATCAGCCTCCCCAAGGCTCCTGACGGACACACGGTGAACTAATCAGACTTTCTAAGAAAATGTGATTCCACAAAGGGCTTAGAGCGGCCATTTATGGCTGCCTTTTCAATTAAGCTCCAATCAGCAAACGTTATTTTTCCTTTGTACGCAACATCAGACAGTAATGGGGTTGACTTAAATGTGATATGAGAGGGAGAAGCTGGAATGGGTCTTGAAAGGGGAAAACCCATTTAAGCTTCAACCACTTTGGCCAGCATTTCAGGCAAATCACCATGCAAACCTCAGCCACACTGAACACCACAGACGAGGACAAATCCAACACGGCAAACTACAGAGACCATGAGGCGAGATGAAAGATGACATAATGACATGGACTTTGACGCAACACCTCTTCTCCTCTGACTTTTGGCCTGTATCATACGCCTCTTCCCCCCAGATTCTCTCTTTCTCTCTCCCATAAATCCCTGCAGTCGTTGAGGTCCAACGCTTGCTGTCATTATATGTCAACAGCCTTCTCCCACACTGTAATCCTTTGCCACCTGATAGAAATAATAAACTGCCCCACCTCCCCATTGACCTATTGTTTCGATGAGCTGACATTCAGGTGAAATGCACGAAGCTCCCACTGGGCTGATATTAGATAGGTTAGTTGATATTCGAAAGCACAACACTTAGGCTAGTGCTGCCATAGTGATAGCTCACTGATCGTATCAACGGTGTGCGTCGAAAACGAAAACACATCCAGCCACACATAAAATTGATAGAGCATGATGATCGAGGTAATGTCCTACCGGAACACCGTTGTCTACTTCCAACATCAATGAGCAAAATAGCTACAGCCACGGGGATAGGCTATAAGGGGGGGATAGGTGATTATTTTGTGGCAGCGATATGTAATCGTTCGGCCACAGCGCCACGTCAAAGACTGCCTCGTAACTTGAAGTCAACAACAGTAACTCAAACTCCCGCTGTGGGCCCGTCCATCGCATGGGGGGGGGGGGGCTTGATTTACTGCCCCGTCGCCAGGGA
>OLKM01002190.1:69907-80298 GCA_900291075.1 Melanogrammus aeglefinus
AGCTGCTCACCGTGTGTGTCCCTGTCTGCTCCCATTTGTAGATACTCCAATAAAGGTAATTTATTCATGTTTTTAAATTCAAGGGTTGTACCGTTTGGTTTGGTTCCTTTGCGTTTGGCTTACTCGCTTCTGTTTCCACTTGACTGGGAGGCCTTTGTTCTGATGGGATTTAACAGGGATTTACACTTCACTGTCTTTTTGCTGTCATTAGAGTCAGCATGTTAGGAAAAGCAGCAGGCAACAGCTGGCTGTCAGAGTGGTCATTGGTCCTCTTCCCGGGTCATGGCCTCACTGTAGGGGAGTGGTTTTGCGGGCCAGCGGGCCCCATCCGTTACCTCCCACCTTTTGACTTGGTGCTGAGGGAGTTGGTGCTCCATCCCCTTCTGTGGTTTGCAGTATGGTCTGTTCGCTGTGTGTTTCCTTTAAGGCACCCATCTCAAAGAAGGGGGTTTGGGTGCAACCGAAACCCCCTTGACTAACATTGACCATCATGTTTTCATTCCCTGGTCATACAAACTATTATCCTTAATCCACTGCTTTGAGAAATTTATTGTTAACATTATCTAAAATAAACCCACTTTGATTGTAGCCCTTTGTGTCAGTGTTTCATTATTAGTCGAGACACACTGTGGTAAGTGTTTGATAAGCATCTCTTTAGTGAGCGGCCCAAGATGCCCCGGTGAGTTTAACAAGGCTCTAATCTGTCACCTACATCATGGTAGGAATAGGTACTGCTTGCATTGTAAAGAGACAGTTCGAAGGGTAAAACAATGTCTTGGCGTGAGTGGCTTACACTGAGGCCTCTTACTGAATCTTGGTCACTTTATCAAATACATCCTGAGTCGTTTTGGCCATTAGGCAAGATGCAAAGTGCGCCAGACAAAAGATGAACCGTAATGTTTGCCTAACACAAGCACGGAAGAGCATAAAACATGCTCTCAACCTAATGGAATTTATTCATGCACCCCCTAGTCGGCACACTAATAAAGTCCACACTTTATATTTCTGTTGCTTAAATCATTTAGACCCCCAAACACAGAAACGGCTTGAATTAATGTTTTTCCCTCTGTCCTTCTTTTATTTTCTACAATGAGAAGACTGGCGCTCTGTGCCGTCTGGTCGCCATGGTAACAGCTGATGAGCCACTAGCACTCGGGCAAAGATCTTTAGTGTATCTTATAAACCTCAGACGGAAGTTGAGCAAAATAGAAGGTATCAGCAAGGCAGACATTTTTTATTTATTTTTATTGAAGCCTTTTATGAAAGGCCTGAGGCCTTTAGCTGCCAAAATAGGGGCTTTGTAAAGGCTAAATTATACAAGGTCTTGCAATGAAATATATCACTGTTTCATTATATTCCCACAGTGAATTGAGTTCCATGTCATTAAGGAGCAAGTAGTGGCTGGGGAAGGGATTAGACCGTGGGGCTCCAGTTAGACTGAAGAGTCGGGACCTTGGGGATCAAACCCTATAAGTTAATAAGTTGACCTGCTCAGGACGAATACCACGCCGTATGTGATTACAGATGCGTTGACCACCAACCCACCTAGCTATACATATCACCATTGCAAGACACCTCCGCAGGTGTTTCCTGCTCCCCTATTGGCTGACGGAGGCAGTGGTGCGCTCACCTTCTTGATGCCGTCGGCGGGGCTGAAGACGGAGTTGTCCTGGCCCTGGTTCTTGTTGATGGTCCTCCAGAGTTCAGCGAAGGTGCTGTCCTGCTCCAGGGGGTTGGTACCCTTGGCTCGGAAGTACTCGTAGACGGCCGACTCACGGACCGTCCCGTACACCAGGTCGGACTGCTTTGACAGGTCCTGGAACGACCTGCAGGGTAGCACAATAAAGGGCGCTACTTTAGCTCACAGGAGCTAACTCTGGCTCTGGTTTCTTTCGTCTCGCTTTTGTTCAAAAAAATACATTTCCTCTCTTTCCTCTCCCACCCCAACGGACCGAGTGGAAGCAGAGGAAGTCTCTCAGTAACACCCCCCCCGGATAATCTTGAACAAGTAGATGGCTTAAAGAAAAAGTCAGGCTTTGAGATAAAATTTGTTTTCATGTGGAAACCAAGGAACAAAGAGCAAAGTGATGATGAACCCAGCATGAACCGGCGCATTAGGGAAATGTGGACCAGCCAAAGCAGATGGGCACGGAAATGTTTGGGGTTATTTAGGGCTCACCATGTTTTAATGAAACTAGAGTTTCTGCACGCGCATTGCGCACGCTCAACCTCTAGTTGTAATTAAACCCATAGCAATAATCTGGAAACCCCATTCGATAATCCAACAAATTTCTAATAATATAAAAACATTTTGCCACGTATAACATTTTAATGTTACAACGTATAACATTTTGGTTCACCTTTTACATAATGAAGCAAGCATAATAATTTCATTCTTTCTTTATGAAGCAAGCGTAAACTTGGACAAATGTAGTAGATTTCTGTGTCTGAGAAAACAGGGAGTGGAAGGACGGGACCCTATAATGTTCAGTTGACTGTTGTCAATAATAATAATAATAATAATAATAATAATAATAATAATAATATTAATAATAATAATAATAATAATAATAATAAAAATATTTTCTATACACTTGAAGCTGTGAACTAATTTACTGTAATTTATTGAATGATGTGTACTTTTTTGGATTTGATAAGACCTGTCTTTTAGTGTTCACCACAAATTACTTTTAAAAGCTAGCCTGGGTATAGCCATGCTGCGATTTCATTTCGCGCTGCTAGGCAGCCTGGATTCCATGGATCTGATTTTAGCCTGAGATAGGGAGCCAATCACAGAACGGGGAGGGACGGCAAGACGATGCCGACGTCTATGCGACATACCCATCGTCTTCTTCCTCATCGAATTTCTGTCGCTCTACATAGGTCATCTGGTATAATTGATACGATTGGCTATGAGCTACGTACAGACTCATATGATAGACATTCGTAGCGCCCAATAAACGGCTCCAGGCAATCGTAAACCATGCCTCAAATACGAGAAAATTAATGTGTGGTTCCCAGACCTCATCTCAAGGTAGATTGAGATGAGGTCTGGCGTTAACTAGGCTACTTAAATGCACTGCCAACAATTAAATATTTTTTAACCATTCAGCGAACAAAAGGCAACAGGCTGATCATCGAGGGGGCCACTCAATGACATGCAGAAGCGTCATCAACACGCCCACTGAAGTGGTGTGAGAAATACCGACTTTCTACTCCTCATTCACACGTAAGGTAATTTACATTTCCTATGGAGAAAATACTACCTCAGGGGTAGTATTATTAAGGAGATTTTGAGGGTACAAATGTCAGGACATGTTGGTCACACATACGGCCCATCAGGAGAATATCAGGACTTACACGTGTGTCTGAAAGCAGCTAATTTGTGAGCATTTGAATACATTATAAAATGTGTCAATTTATGGGTAGGCAAACAGGGGTAATTTTTCAATGGAAAGTGTAGTATACTAGGCGTGTAAATCAATTATTAAATAGCTTTTACTGTTATTCAGGGATGAAAAGTGCTTTGACATTTTAAAACTACTATTATTTGGTTTAAAATAATAATCATCATTGAGATTTAACATCTCTTCAAGTGTCCTGGCCAATACAGGCAGCAGTAACCTACAGTCACACATAGCATCCACATAAAACATTAGAAAAATAAAAGAAACTATAACAGTCCGTAGGGGCGAGGGGGGGGATATCAATATCGCAAGACATTTCGGGAGGCTCAAGGAGGGAGTAATATTAGATTTGAGCAACAGAGTGTAGTCTTTTATTTTGGTGGTCTTTATAGACGTAATTCACCATACTGTGTTATTGACATGTTTTCATTCTGTGTTATAGGACGCTGTCTCTTTAAGATCACGTGACTTGCTTGTGTTTTGATATGCCGGTCGGCGCGATGTTTGAATTTAACGTTTTTTTATATGACAAAATGAACGACCTGCCATTGCTTGTCGAGGTGAGAAATATACTCTTTACTTCTATCATCACAATTTCTACAGTCTATAGACAGAACATGTTACCTGGGAGAGTTTGTCGACGGTGACGCCGTTAAAACAGAAGGAATGGGGGAGGGGGGATATATATGTGCGGGTGCATGTGTGCGTTTGTGCGGGCTGTTTGTATGTGTGTACGCTGCAGCCTGCTAACACATCTAATAGCATGATGCTTTGGCGATTAGAGTGACTCTATCTTTCCCAAACATTAGTGTACATGCCACATGATGGCATGGCACACGCTATTAATTGACTATTAAGGGTGTTAAAATAAAACAAGATTAAACCTCAACATTTGTTGGGGTTGAAATGAGGGTTCTAAAGCAATCCTAAGGGGCGCTATAGCTCCATCCAGCCTTAAGCTAGAGAACGTTTGGCTGACTTAATAAATTCACACACAATAATACCAAAGAAAATACAGCATTATAATTCTCATGCTCGGATAACCACGACATTAGACTCACAATTCAGCCTTTAGTAGGACTGCCACAACCGAGATTACCAGCACATTAAAGCCTATGGTGCAGGTTAACCGGAAGTTTCGATTAATGGGTACATAAAGCACTCAAAATATGTACCGCATTCATGAAATGTCTCCAAAATTGCGTTAAAGTCCAGTTTTTGTCGTTTTTTGTGGTAACGGGTGTTTTCTAACGTCGTTCGGTGGTGACGTCACGGTAGGGAGTCGTGGTGGAAGGTAGCCTCAGCCTAGTACTAGTACTAGTACTAACTATGGCGTCTAACTGGGATGAGGAAGAGGTGGCAAGAACCACGAATTACATTTATGATGGCCCACAGCCGTATAATTTCGAGCCTGTTAGACGTGAGGGGGCGAATGAGGAATTGCCGGGGATTGATGGCCGTCAAAGCCAATTAAATTCATGGTCAGAGGAGAATGGGTGGAGAGTTGGTGAGGTGTCCTGGTGAGTTGCTATCATTTAGCAATGCAGCAACGAGCGCTTGAGCTATCCCCCCTCCCCGGATAAACCCTACGATTAGTTATCCCACGTTTTGATGGTTGCCTAATAGCTCCAGTAACTACCGGTACATATTTTGCCTAGTCTTTATTTCTAAGCTTTTACATATTCCTCCGGTGAAAGTGTTGTTGCAAACGTACCCGGTAGCCGCCGATCACGTAGGCTGGTCATGAATTCAGCGGTGATTATTTTCGATTCTACTCCTCGTGATTGATTGTCATTGACACCATCAGGGTACCGCTTACAGAGAGAGGGAGAGTAGTAAGCGTGTCTGTGTCGCTGTGTTTGGCAGGTGTTTGTGTGGGCGGTGCCGTCCTATGGAATCTGTGGTGGAGAGCTTGTGCTGTAGGGAAGTGAGTGCGTTTTGGTCGCTGGTCGAGAAGCTCAGCCCAAGACCAGCAGATGTGACATGCCTCACTCAGCATCCAGGATTTGATGCATGCTGCCTGAATCCGTTTGTGCTTAAGATAGCGTACACACATTTCAAGCAGGATCATGGTCCCCTTCAAGCCAGCACGCACGAGTATGTTAATTGTTTGTTACTTTAGCATTCTTTTTATAGAGTCCTATGAACCAACTTAAACAGTTATAGGCGACTAGAGATGTGTTGCATAGACAATAAACATGCATGCAATTTTTTTATTTTCCAACCTATTTCCCTAGGCAATACCGGTACACTGCATACAGGCAGGCTATACGATGGGCTTATGGAGTTCTTGGCCTGCATATAAGGAAGCCTCTACCCTCCTGTCTGGTTTCAGCCATCAGGCAACAATTTCAGAGTGGTGACCAGACCTATCATGGCTTTCAATGGCCTCGTTTGGATGAAGAATAAAAACCATATTGGCACGTACAACATGAATACAATTATTTTTCAGTTCAAGAATTAACTCATGCTAGTTGTGTTGCGATCGCTCAACCGCCTTTAAAATGTTATAAAATACACAGAACATGTGAATTCATATAAAAACAGTTTATTAGGTCATCCCAAGTAATGGGGATCGATTACTGAAAAAAGGGACAGGTTGAAAGGCCTGATAAAGTAAACAAATCAAGAAAAAAAGGGTTAGGCACAAAGAAACCAACATAAAATAATCTTGCTATAGTGTGGTCTTACCTGAGGGTCAGCACTCACACAGCACATTCTCTCACTCACTCACGGACACATACATGCAATGATATCACATAGAGCAGACGCATAGTGATCCAAGAGAAAAGCGCACACAGAGGTCCCTTTCGGATTCTTACAATTTTTTTTATGAATTATGGGGCAAATGGAGCTGTAATGGAATGATTTGTGCACACAACTAAGTAAAAAACCCAAGCAATAAAAACAAAACATGCGACATGCAGTGAGGCGGTAACCATGGTGATGCTGATAAAGGAATGAATGGGTTACAGCCAAAAATAACCAAGAGATAATGCTAGTCGACAGATGTTAGGGTCAGCGCAAGGGGTTAAAATGTAAGGTTATAATAAACTTCCTGGAACAATCAAAAAACCCAAGCAATAAACAGCACACAAAGAGAAAACAAAACATGCGGCATACAGAAAACCACCACCAAATAAAATAACATATACTTACTATATACATATATACATACTCACAACTAAATGATTGGCCTGTGTGGGAAAAAAACTATGCTAATTCAATTTTTTGTAGCGTGACTGCTGGGCTAGATAGAGGCTGACGGCCTCCTCCTTGGGAATTTGTTCGAAGGATTTGGCGATGGGGGCGGGTGCACAGGCTGACAAATTGGCGCTAACCTCTTGAAGAGCCTTGGGTGAATCCATGTAGCTCTCCCGAAGAGCCTCGATTAATGACGTTGCATAACCTGCAGACATAATAATGATAAAATACTGTATAAAGATCGATGTCACAGATGTCTTGTGCGCAAATGTCAAAATATGATAGAACTGCATGACACTGCCTACCGTATGAGGCCTTCTCTTTGATGGGCACAACTACCCAGGCACCTTTTCTGAAACGTGGATATCGCACGCTATACCTCTCCAAACCATCGCTTCTTCGTGCGGTCTCTCTGTTCGCATTATGGTTGTAATGCAGCGCCGCTAAGAGAAGCCTACAGAATAACACATTTGAGAACACTTTCGAAACCTGGTGTATGTATGATCAAATACGGCATTGTTATTCCATTGGACAGCACTGACCTGCTATACATGCCCTGGTATGAAAACCCAGTGTGCTTGGGTGCGAAGTGCAGGATCAGGGAGTGGAAGGCTTCAAGGGAGTAAGTCTGGTGCTGCGGAGACAGCTGTCGAACATCCTTCAGTAAGGATGTCCTTGTGATGATACCCTCCAGTTTTACTGCTGCCATTGAGCCTGCAAGAGACCAAGATAGGTAGGCACACACACAGCAGACATACAAATAGACAGATATTTTTTCTCCAGTGGAAACACATGAAATTGTCCTGCATATGAATTATAGCAAACATATTTACAGTAAACAGAATGTTATGAGATCCCCAGAGTATGAAATAATGATTTAAATGGAAACCCTGTAGAGCATTCATAATGCCACATACTGTGTACTGTACCTGGTTCCAGCCACTCTTTATCTCGTTGATCCCCCTCCAGAGGGGCATGAGCGCAACTGGAGAAGGCAGGGGTGTCATGGTCGTGGATGTCCTGAATGTGATTCACCAAGCTTCTCCATTTGGCCTCCATCACAGCTGGATTGCCATCAGGGGTTGAGGCTGCAGTCCAGTACAGGTGGTTTACTATGGCTGGCCTCACAACTGTAGTTGTTCACACTGTCTGTCTTTTGAGGCTGTATCCAAGGCCTTCCCCAGACCTGGTTTAGAACAAATGGTATTAATCGAAATGCAATAAAAAAAACTGCTTAAACTTTCCAACAATGGATACATACTTTTCCCAATGTGCCAGACATCAAAATAATGCTGTGTCCCTTCAGGGCACAGCTCTTCTCTCACCCATTTGGCAACCTAAGGAGTAAAGAGCAAACTTTTGTGGATGCTTGCACTGTCTGGCCCTCAGTGCATCAGCAAAGCACAAACGTCCAGCCTCAGTGAAATTCATAAATCTACATTATTTTTCTTTTTGTAAATACCTGGCGATGTCTGTCTGTGATGAGGGTTGACAAATGCAGGTCGTTCCGCCTCAGCAAGCCGATGCTGCGCTTGAGCCCCTCCATCTCACACCAAGAGCTGTTGGGGACCTCTGAGCTCTGCAACATAATATAAGTGTAAGTGTAGCCCTATGCATGGTTGTACACGTGGAAAAGTGCTATATTAAGATGCAGTCCATTTAACAAATTGCAGAGAGTTCATTTCTTTCTGTCTAATAACATCAGGCTTACCTGAACAAGCTGAACATCAACCACCTTGTTTACTCTGTCCTCTATCAATGTGTAGGAGCCGTACTTTGCACAGTGCCCTGGAGAATCTGACCTGGGGATATAGAAATTAAAATTATGTTTCAAGTTTTTAATAACCAGTGTCTGTAAAGACAATCCACCATGACATCTGCAAATGTAAACTAAAGCCGCCCTGCATGATAACAAATAAAAAAAAAAAGTGCAACTGGTCTATGAGCTCTCGCACAAACAAAGTGTGGAGAACAGTATTAGGATACAAAATTAACAATGACATGAGATTATTAAAGTTCATACCCCTTAGTGGCAGCTAGCATAGAATCAACAAATTCTGCTTTACCTGCAGTCACCAGCAACAACTAGGCCTCCATCCATTGCCTTGAGGTCACTAAAATTCTTGGCCTGCTCGTTCTGCCAGGCCTGAATGATGACGGGGATGGTGTAACGGCGCTGATGGCGAAAGAAAGTGCTTGCGCTGATGCACTGAAGGCCAAACAGGGTCATCATCCGTAATGTCTGGGTGGCCAAACATCCAGAGAAATGGATGGCCCCGCTTAAAAGGAGGTTACAGGTTGGCATATTCCTGTTTAGGATCGGCTGGTTTTGCCAGAAACGCTGGTAGCCACATGCACAGACCTAGATATTTAGAAAAAAAAAAACATGACAATCAGTGTATAACACTCAAATATGATGGCATCATAAACCCACAGACTAAAGCAAGCCTGGTACATACATTGTAAATTAACTGGAAAGACTAATTTGAAAAAGAAGCAACGTCAGCACCAACCAAGCTAGCCATTATAAATCCACAAGATATTAGACTGTTATAGCAACTAATGTGGATAGGAGGATGCACTGATCACTTGCAATGAGCAATGTGGGCAGACAGTCAGGGCTATTCGATTTTAGTAAGATATTCTGATTTTCTAAATCAGATATGGCCTGCAGTGTAAACAAAACCCTACCTGCTCTATTTTAACAAATGTTCCTTCCTGCTGCACGATTCTACTATCTGACTTCTCACAACAGGTCGGACAGATGGCAAACAGGGCCATGAGCTCCTCTTGGCAAACAATGAATTTGTCAATGCCACTACAACAAAAAAGAGAGAGGGGAGGGTGTCAGTCAAACTACAGATGCACGAAAATGAAAATTCAAAGTTGGTCTATGTTGGCTTTAAATTATCTCACTTTTGGTGGGGGTCACAAGTTTGAGATGGCTCCTCACACAACAGCTCCTCATCCTCCTCAGACATCTGGTCTCCTGGTACCCATGATGCATCACTGATGACAGAGAGATCATCTTCTCCATCCGTTGGGTCAGGACTAGTGAGGGGGGTGAAAGTTTGTGTCCCCATGCTGACCATCTTGGGCTTCAGGTTCACTTGCACAGCTGTGGCAGAGTCAATAAACATACCCAAACAGATGACAATCATGGCAAATCTAAGCGGTTATTTTTTGATCTAGGTTATGTATTAATTTTAGCAATGTGTTTGGAAATTTCCTGCATGCATATAATTTGGCAACGTATGTTTTAGACAGCATATCAACCACTAAAAAAATAACAAGATTTACCGTGAGACCTTCCAAGGGGCTTCAAAATACATTGTGTCCCATTTCACAAGTGAGATTAGGGGAAGAGGTCTCTACCGTAGCAGCATTGCACCGGTCCCGTGGTCTCACACGGGTGAGGCATCTGTCAACATCTTGCGTAAATAAATTAGCGTCAGCGACACAGTCACGTCTAAATACATATGAAAGAGGACCGTAATAGGTCACTTTCCAATCAGAAAAGGGCAATTAAAATCCTTATCAACTAAATAGAACACACACACATCGATTGTGAAAAGCGTCGTTGATGAGCCCACTGATCCAAACACTTAGCCATGCCCTTCTAGTTAGATATGACAAGCTTTTGACATTACTTCAGGACAATTTTGTTTGTTTCATATTCATGAATCACGAAATGTTCTTTTCTAATGTCAGACTGATCATGAGTCATGAAGGTAGTGGAGGCGGTGTCAAAGGGAATACGGTATGTATATCACAGGCTAA